>VURO01003314.1:0-11766 GCA_015108175.1 Pelvicachromis taeniatus | reverse complement strand
ACCCAAACTAAATTCAAACATTTGCACCCAGTTGTTCTTTTTCAAAGACATTAAAGATGTATGCTGTATAACCATTCCAGCCTGGAAAAAGAATACTTCCAAGAATTAATTAAAATCCCCAAATTACATGACATTGTACTCATCATACATGACATGAGTGGATGAAAAATCCTGACCACAACTGTATCCATCTGTGGAACCAGTAAAGACGCTTTCACACACTGCTTGTGCTTTGGCTTCTTTTAAATAATGACACTGTAATATGTGATGGTTTGACCAGAATTTTTTTTTAATGTCCTAATAGTAAAGCCTTATCATTTAAAAAGGGTGTACTTTTTTTTATTACCATGTTTATAAGTGTAAAATAATCTAAAATAACTGACTAATTCAGTCTCTTTAATGCACTACATGTACTGTAAACTGGAAAGGCCATTTAAACTTTCAGCACATGTCAAGAAAGAAATCAAACAGTGAAAATTGTGTTCTTAAAATTGAGTCATTTGACTCTAAGATTAACAGAAACGTGTCAGATTACTTCACCACATACATTATTTATTTAAAAAACTGAGTATAGAAAACAAAACCAGTGCTAAAATTGCAGATCTGACACCAAAACCCTGAAAAAAAAAAAAATCATGAAAAGGCTGAAAACAGATTGTAGCTGAAACATGACATTATGTTCAATTTTTTCAATACTGGATGTAAATCATGTATAGAGTTCAAAGTCCAGTCTCTTGGAGCTGTAGAACTGCGATCCCTCCTGGTCCACCCTCCTACAGTAAACACCACTGCTGAAATAGCCTTCATCCACCCAGTCCTGGAAAGACAACACAAACAAAACAAAAAAAAGCTCAATGTCAGTGTTTTGAAATTTCCTTAAACTTAAAAGATGTTAAATAAAAGCTGTTAACTCTATAAGGTTCATTACTACATTGCTCTAGAGCCACAAGAAACCTTTACAGTTAGGATACATGTACAGTATAAGATGCTATAATCTATTCATTAATGTTCTGCTTCTTATTAGCCGAGACACCCAGACCTCCGTCTTCTCAGCCCCTTCCTCCAGCTCTTCTAGGGGGACACCTGTCTGTACTGTTCTGGGTCTGTCTTTGGATCTCCTGTCATGCTTGAAACAAGCCTGAAGCACCTCAACCGGCTTCTTTCAATTTGGAGAGTAGCGGCCTTACCCCCAGCCCCTCCCAAACAGTCAACCTCACCCCATCTCGAAAGCCTTAGCTCAGCCCCCTTCCAAAGAGCCTCATTTCTGCTACTTCTATCTATGATGTCATTCTTTTAATCACTACCCAAAACCATAGCTGAGATTAGGAGCATAGACCGACCAGTAAATTGACACTGACACCTTCACACTCTGTCTTCAACACAATGGATCAGTACAGTGTCTGCATTACTGCAGATGCTGCAACAATCTGAGACACTTAGGGCAGCAACACCTCCCCAAAACGTAAAGGACACTCTACCCATTCCCAGCTGGAAACCCTGGCCTCGGATTTGGAGGATGAAAAGATTTTTAGTCTAAAAAGATTAACTAATCAATTACTGTTATCGATAGCCACAGAGGGAAATTTTTCCCATTCTGATCATTTTAAACAGTCACTTGCTAACACTTAACAGAAGTCCTGCCATTCAATTTCAAGTAGTTTTAGGAGAGTACCTGCATCTGCTGGCTTGTGAAAGGGCCGTAGACCTCTGAATTATCCTTATTTTCCCACTTGTACTCCCACATCACTTCATCGCTCACTGGATGGGAGACAAAATGGGATTAAACCAAAAACATAGTCTTTGAAAATGAAAGTAGATAAACTAACAAAATTACCTCTTGTATTGTCGTCTTTGTCCTCAGCTGTTTCACTGTGCTTCTCATCAAACTTGTCAGCAAACATGTCAAGCTCATCTCCTTCCTCCTCACCCATCACCGCTGGCCGCTTGCTAGTCATGCTCTTTAACATGTAGGCCAGTTTTTCGTAGGTTTGCTGATAGATTTCAAACATCCCAGATCCGACCAGTCGGTCAGCTAGCGCTGTGAGCCGATCAAGCTTTTCTGCATCCCTTTTAGTCTCCTCCGTGGATTTTTCTTCTTCCCTCAGTTTTCCCTTCTTCCGCCCTCCAAGGCCTCCTAACCGACGGAGCGCTGCAGCGACTGTTTCTCCAGGCTGCAGTAGTTCGATGACAGCTTCAGTGAGCTGGTGCTGTGTGTAGGATGCCAGCGGGTCCTCTGGAGGCTCTGCCTCTTCCTCCTCCTCTTCTTCTTCTTGGTCTGCTTGCTGTTCTTCTCTCTGTTTTTCTTCCTCTGCCTCATCCTCATCACCTGCTCTGCGTGTCCTTTTGGCTCCAAGACCTTTCTTCTTTTTTTTGAAAGGCTGCTCTCTTATTCTCACCTAAAAAAAAAATTTAAAAAAAAGGAGACTTTAATTATTGAACACTGTTTAAAATATGAAGCACCTATCACCAAAATGAGATTACAAACTCATGAAATACACAGACACCAACACTCATAAGCAGATTCCGAGCTGAAAAAAAGCAACAAAATCAACAGTGTTGTAATAAAAAGGAACTTAATTACCCAGTCAATGTTATCAAGCCAGTTGTCTCTAATCTGTTGCTCCTTTTTGATGAAATAGTTTCCCTCTGAGTCAAAGTGTCCTTCCTGCATCTCCTCTTCCAGGTTGAAAGGAGTAATAGAAACTCCCTCATCAAAGTCAATGGTTGCTCCCTCTTGACCTGAAAACACAGTGGGCATTGTCCTAAATTAACCAACTACTCACAAATGATGCTTACCGGGGTTTTCCTGGTTCAGAGTGGGTCTTTGGCAAAGCAGTACTATATAAGTGTTACTATATTTGCATTTGGTTATTTATGGCCTATTTATTTCCATTTATTGTGATTTTCCATTGGCTGTGACTAAAAACCCACTGGAGTGCTGCCAAAACTCACTCTATGTAGGAAAAGCCCTCATTTAGCCAAAACAATATCTTGCACTTGCATGAGACAGAAATAAGAGAATTCAGCACCTCCTCTTGCTAACATGAGTTTGATTTCTTGAAAGAGGGATTAGGTAGGGACGCATAATTAAGCAAACTTTAATCTTGATCAGGATTTGGATTCCTACAATTAAATGAGTTTAATCGTGTGATATTCAGAATACACGCTCCACCAATTAAAACCTTCAGTACCCGACCATGTGTGTGCATGTATCAGACAAATTGAAATTTCCTAGATGTAGTCTGAATGAATAACACTACATTAAGAGAGAGATGCACAACAAAAAGAAAATGTTTGGCACTGCAGAAGGTGAAGCGCTTGTCCCTCAAAGTGAATCATCATTCAGTGTCTCCAAAGGCTTTGGGTTTAGCAACTAACGTTAACAAATGAGAGGTTATATGCAAAGAGTGCTGTGTGTCTGCAATTTAAAGCGACGCAGCTAACTAAAAAGACACTACGACCAATGCATGAAGGCCAAGAAAAACAGCAAATCCTCCAAAATTTGCTCAGACGTCCATAACACGAGGTTGTACAGTGTGTCTCTGCATCTGTTCAGCTGTGAAAGACACACTGAAATCACCACTCAATCACAAATCACTTAGCCAAAAATGTTTGTGCACTGGTCAACTTAACAGAGCGATGATATCCCTTTGAGCAATTACTTTTCCAAAGTGGCACCACCTCCACTATATGCAAAACATTGCAGGGGGGGAAATAAAAGGGATCATAACACCTCATAAAGTTCCACTTCTAAGAAACCAAATTGTCCCTTTAAAAAAAAATCGCTCTAAATATGACTCAATGTGGGGGAAACAAACATGTCAAAAGTAAGCAATACCACTTAAGAGTTGTAGCTACAGCTTAAATAATCAACAAGACATACCCTCAACATCATCACTGTCTAAAATGTTATATTTGCTGCTGTTTGTGTCCTCTCCTTCATCCTCTTCGTCACTGTCGAGGGAATGTTTACCCTTAAACCTGGAACCCGGTCCGCTCACAGCTTCACAACTCTATTTCCAGAGTAGAAGAAAAATAAAAGTTACATTTATATTTCACCAAGTCTCATCAATTTGTTCTTGAAAAAGAAACAAATCAGACACACACACACACACACACACACACACACACACACACACACACACACACAGAGTAGTGAACTTTTAATGGTTTGGTCTCAAAAGGTACGTAACAAAAATGAAAGAAAAAAACAAAGAATAAAAAGGCTGTGATATTTTATTAACAGCGTCAAAGCACAAAACTCTCTCAGTTAATGCTACTTCTGCTGTTGTGAAATTTAATTCTCAGGCCACCAAGTATTGTCTTTACTAGAGTAAAGGTTATTTGCTTATACAAGACCAAAACATGTGCTAACTCGAGCACAACATGGGGCTTGACAGATAATACCCTGACAAACTGCTATTACACGGTGAAGTGTTTATGCCTTTCTCTGCCAACACCAAGTATTTTTGGTTGCTTTTTAATTATAGTTTCTTTTATTCATTTTATGAATAAATCCCAGACTGCATTTAAAAGTATATGTGAACTGGAGAAGGATTAAATGAATAAAGAGCCAGTCTAGCACACGTTGAATACAGAGGTGCACTATAACCCACAGTCTGAGTGATGCTTCAGACTGTCTGCCATGTACACTTATGACCTTGTGTGGATTAGACAAAAAACAAAATTAATTTTGGTTTTTAAAGTCGCCAATCATGTATGCTGTGCGAGAAGTCCACCCTGGGAAAAGAACAGCTCAATAAAGTCAGTAAAAGCCCAAATTGAGCATGACATTCATGCCCTGACTGTATGTACACATCTAACAATAACTGCTTTAAACTTGGTTTGAGCATCGGTGATACAGATGCTTGTGCGGCGTCAAGCTGTCCCTTTAGTACATGTTGCTCACTAGTTGTTACATCAAAAGAAGGAACATTACTAAACAGTGACCTCACATTTGCCTTTTTCAATACACAAAATATATAATAGATGATGTCGACATCAGATTGTTTTACTCTACTAAATTTAGTGTCAGCATCAGCCACAAACTTTTTATTATTATTGGCTATATACACAACTGTATGCGTGACACTGACAGATACTTCAGAGCTCAATTTCGGTAACTGACTTATAATTGCGCATTATTGTGCCATTTAGCAGTGGAGATATCGAAAGTACGTGTTATGCTAGCACAAGTAGCAAACGTCGACTTGCACTACAAAATAATTATTGCTAACCTCTGCCACCACGGCAGTCTATACTTTTTTTAAATAACCGTTTAAAGAAGACGGTTAGTAAAAAGCATTACCTTTTTACTCGGGACATCGTCTTCGAGGTCAAACTCTCCATCGCCATCCTCAAACGTTACTTTTCTTTTCGACATGGTGCTACAGGAGGAAAAACAGTGACTCCTTTATTCCTGTGCGTCAACTCAAGGTGAGCTGTGGTGTTACTTTAGCAGTTTTATGAAACTTTTAAGGCGCATAGCCCTGTAACGTCGTAATAATTAGCCGTGAACATGCAACTCACTTTAGCTCTATGGCTAACATGTTAGCCAAAAACATGAGCTACAAACCACATGCAAAACAAATACTACATCTCAAAATACCTTGGTGGAGGTGAAATAACATTTACTAAGTACAATATTTGCACGCTATAGGTGAAATATTAAAATTATTCTATTAAAGTGGTGTTTTGCTGTAAAATGATGTAAAAACCTGCCGAAAATTATTCAAACGACGTTCGTTTTCGACTCCGTTTCTTCTTTTTATGTTTTCACGTTGTCGTTAACAAACAGTGGCACGGCGCACTACCGCCACCACCTGGCGAGGAGGATGAATTGGATTTTATATTTCAGAAATGCGTGTATTACAAATATGAAAACACGTATATAGTGAGTTGTGTGTGAGGCTGGACACGAAGGAAGGAGAAAAGAACTTGTAACGATTGGTTAGGCAGAGAGGTCGATTTAGTTGTTAGGGAAGGGATTTAGTTGTTAAAGACAGAGATGGAAAAGTACTAAAGAGAGAAAAGTACTTAGACAGTGGAAGGAATACTTTGACGTGGTGATGAAGGAAGAAAATGCGAGAGATAGGAGAACAGTTAGTGAAAGTCAGTAGAAGCAAGACAGAATACTTGTGTGAATCAGAGGGAGCTGCAAATACTAGAGGTAGTGAAAGTAGATGAGTTCAAATACCTGGGATCAACCATCCAAATTAATGGACAATGCTCTAAAGAGGTGAAAAAGAGAGTGAGGGCAGGGGAGTGTTGGTGGATACGAGCGTCAGGGGTGATTTGTAACAGAATAATAGCAGCAACGAAGATTTACAAGGTGGTAGTGAGAGATGCCATGATGTGAAGACGGTGGCACTAATGAAAGTACAGAAGGAAAAATTTAATATCCAAAGCATATAAGACATCCAAGGCCTTATATACCAAGAAAGGGCTTTTCAGTGTATAAGGCCTTGGATGTCTTTACACGTTGGACCCTTTTAGATTTAAAAATTCTCTCTAGTGGATGTCAAAAATAGACTCAAGCAAAGAAATGTTGAGCCACATTTTCAGAAGGTCATTGAATATTTGTCTGCTTTTAGATATACGGATAAATATTAACTTTTTCTGAAGAAAGCTCAAGAATCAAGGGACATTTGCACCACATACAATGAGAGATTTGATCTAAACTTAATTGATGTTAAGAAAAGTAACAGAAAAAGCAGAAGTGAGAGAGCTGAGCATCTCACTTCCAGGTAGCACTTCTTGTCATTAAGGTTGGTTTCGCCTGCCGGTGTACGACCCATCAGCTCAAAGCAGACTCCAGCACACAGGAGAGAGAATATAATGTTACCAGGGTTTTGTTACCAGGAAGTGGGTCGAGTTATTTATATTTCAACGCTCGTCCTCTTGTTCATGAGGGAGAACCGGTGGTAGTAACCTGAAACTATACATTCAAACACTGTCTGGATCTGGAGGAGAACAATCGCCTTCACGCTCAGGAATGACAAGAATCAAAGGAAAATATGTGCGAATATAATTAAGGTAAAGTCCACGTGAGAGGGCAAAGTGACCCTGTGAGCGCTTTATCATTGGCAGTGGTAAGTCTGAGTCACCGTTTTCTAGCATGTCACTATTGTTTACTAGACAAAACTGTCTGATTACGGTAGATATCATTTAGCTGCACGGCTATACAACTGTTTTCATCGTCACTGTAACTTTAAAAAAAAAGCTCATAATAGTTAAAATAGGAGTATGAACACAGCAGTACAGCAGTAATAGATTTACTCTGTTGGATCTAGTTTTTACTGCTGTATATGCAAGTATTGCAGTTTTTCGGTTCCGCCATGACGCGACAAGGCGAGTTTATTTAGTGTGACTTAAATGGCTTAAAATGAATTCAAATCACATTCAAAAGACATTAAAATCAAAAGCGAAAAGTTAACGGTACATAAAAACATTAAAGGTAAATAATCTGTACACTTTTAATATTAGCAGACTGTTTCAGTAGAAACAGAAGCTACAATATGCCTTGTTTGGTTTCACTGTAATAAGGAACACAGAGTACACCCGACTCTGACAACCCGAAATATTATTGCTTCATTTTTTTCTAATTATTTATTTAGTTTTGAGTCTGTTTTTCTAGTTTTTTTTCTATTGTTTCAAATCAAAGAAAAAGGCTTAGACGAGGCTTCGAAAAATCAACGCCTCGTCAGGCATGTCGTGTTAATAAATGGAACTAACCCGACAACGTCTAAAACTGATGGTTAGCTTTATTAGTACACATTATAAATTCAGATACTTTACATAATTTTCATAAAATATTTTTTCATTCTTGTTTTATTTTACGTTTGTTTTCTTTAACACCTGCCTTTACTCTTTACGTTTCGTGGATGTTTCGTATCATATAAAATCCTTGCGTTGACACACATAAAGCCAGTACAGTGATTTAAGGGCCATGAACATTTTGCTGTGTCACTCTTCTGTCATGTGTTCTTTACATCTAGTGCAGACTTTGGTATAAATCTGCGCTTTCTCTTTTTCAGGTGTTGTGATGAAGCTTCATGAGAAGATTTTAACCCATTACCTCTCGTGCACATCTCCAGTGGATAAAGAGGGATATCTCTACAAAAAGGTTTGAGATGACATCAATCACGAACAATGTGAAATCGCCTTTCATGTGAAATGCAATCTCTTTGTTTCACTTTATTTTGTTACCTTACATGTCCCTGTAGAAAAATCGAAATGACACCTACCACCGGCGGTGGTTTGTCCTGAAGGCAAACTTGCTTTTTTACCAGGAGCGCCCAGCTGACAGACACCTGCTGGGTGTCATTGTGCTGGAAGGGTGTGCTGTTCAGCGCCCAGAGACCGATGGACATTTTGCCTTCTCCCTGGTATTTGGGCCTGGACTCAAAACCTACAGATTTGCAGCAATAGATCGCCAGGCTCAAGAGAGCTGGGTGAAAGCTCTGCACTCAGCCAGCCACTGTTACCTTTCCATGCTGGTGAAAGAACTAGCGAGACAGTATGAAGGTGCGTTAGGAGTACTGCTATATATCAGCCATTTTTCTTGATATGATTTTAATGCCCAGCACCTAAACACCCTACTGAGCACTTTAAAAAGTCTAAAAATAGAATACCGTAGTCTGTTTTGATCACAGCAAGTTATTTCCTCCAGTCTTGAGATATCACAGCACATACCCTTTTAATTTTGAAATGTTTACACTTTATATATACAAGCAGGGTTCTCTGTTCATATTTTGCTTTCTATTCACAGAAGCTAAACAGCAGCAAAGTCTGGGTGAGTCCCACCCCTCTGTCAGTGCCCGCAAGCTGTCCACAAACAGCTTCTTATTCACCACAATGCAGCAAACAGCAGTGGTCAGAGAGGGGAGGAGCTTCAGTGCCAGCACCCTTTTACAAGCACCTTCCATACCAGCTAAAGCGGTGGCAAAAAAGTCCCCCAAACTTTGGACCAGGAGACATGCTTATGTCACACCTCTTAATGGACCTGCACCTTTGTATGGGGAATGGCCTTTGGTGGGATTTGACCCGTTCGAGGATTTTAGCACACTTCATGATTATTATGGCCAGGAAGTGAAGAAAGTGCGAGAGGACTGGCTGAAAAGTCGGCAAAAAGAAGAGGACCACACTGGTGAAGATCTTATTGACCTGGGGTGAAAGAGTATTGTGGTTCCTTATGAGGAACTGAGATGGGGTGAGTCATGTGTGTCAAACAGGAAGCAAGCCTGTTTTAGTATTTTGACATTTTTAGCAGACACCTGACAGCTGTCTGATCAGCTCCAATCATTTCTGGATTAGCTTTAAACTCTTCTACAGAAAATTGTGATTTTCTAGATCCCGCTAAGAAAACACACTGATGAATGTAACGGAGGGTAGATGCTGTTCAAAGGGCCTTTTATTTTTATATTTTATGGCAATATTTTACACCTGTGATTTTCTTGGTGTGGGACGCCCACCATAATGCAGTGTTAAATAAAAGAGTGTTATATGAAATTCATGCTATGATAAAATAAAACTTGTTTGTTGGGGTTTTTTTTTCCATCCATCCATCCATTCACATGTTGACACACAACTCTATAAAACGATGATGCACAAAATACAAATGAAAGCATAACTCAAAAGAGCCCCTTCTTAAATCTACGCCTGGTGGTAAGAAAGTCCATGTCCTGAAGGTAGATGAGTTTATATCCCATCCAAAGCAAAAGAAAGTGCATAAAAGAGGTGAAGGAGAGAGTGCATGCAGGGTGGAATGGGTGGAAATGAGTGTCAGGAGTGATTTGTGACAGAAGGATGGCAGCAAGAGTGAAAGGGATGGTTCAGAAGATGGTAGCGAGACCATCTTCTGAACCATCTCCAAACCATAGCACTGACAAAAATACAGGAGGTGACAGAGCTGAGGATGCTGAGCTTTTCATTCGCAAGGTAAGAAATGAGTATATGAGAGGGACGGCTCAGACAGTCAGAGAGGCAAAGCTGAGATGGTTTGGACATGTGAAGAGGAGGGATTGTGCCACAGAGAAGATTCATGGATGTAGTGAAGGAGGGTTGCTGTGACAGAGGAGGGTGAGCCGCTGTGGTGACCTCTAAAAGGAGCAGCCAAAAGAAGAAGAAGAAGAAGAAGCAGTGACCTGGATGACTGAGAACCTTCACAGACAAGAAGAAGCAGTGAAGGATGGTGGACAGCAGAGGGAGCTGCAGACACAGTGTGTGACTGATTTAAGGAAGCATGCAAGAGACACAAAGAATGTAGCTGGTGTTACATGTTTAAGAAAATTAAGTGGCTTTAGTTGAGTTAGTTGCTGTTTACTTTTATCAGCAGTGTCAACAATTCAGCTGTCCAGCAACTAGAAAAACAACAACAGACACCTGAAGTGCTGTTGAAATTCATTGAATGGCGATTGATGTAACACAATCACAGATGGCCTCAAATAACCAAACAGAGTAACCTCAGACTGGACAGTGATCAAACACACACTATGACATTATAAACTCTCGTGTCTCCCGTGTCGCTCCAATTTGCTAAGGCCGTCTTCCCCATAGGTCAAGCAGGGAGCTTCTCCACATTCCAGACCCTACATACATACATACCAATCATCCAGAAATGATAGATGGCTTCTCAAGAGCATGGTGGGATGTGTCACATTACAGCACAGGCACCTGCAATGTACACACACATCTGTATGACAAAAATTCCCTCGCCACAGCGGCGAGTAAACGCATTGTGCAGATGATGAAGTCAGTAAACCGCAGCAGCTCACACATGAAAAGTGTGAGATGTTGCAGCTCGTTCGCATATTTTTTTAAGAAGTGCTTGACACTTGACACACCACTTTGATTTATTTGTTTTTTACTGAAGACAGATTCTGAAATCAGGACTTTTCCCTTTCAAAAAGAAGCCATTGTGTTGTTGTTATTATTCTCTGTCACAATCACATAAAGAACAAGAATAAATAAAAAAACAATCTCACACAGTGTTAGAACAGCAGAGAGGAACATGCTAAATGCTGGTTAAAACAGATACAATGGTCACCATATACTGATATTAGAAGCAATGCAAGCTAAAAACGTACTCGGTGACAGTGTGTTTCAATGCTTTAAAATGTCACATTGAAGTAATACGATTGATTTTTTTTCTCTCTAAGCTGCAGGATTTAACTTGTTTAAGTAAATCTTAAAGTGTAAACGCACTGAATGATTAATGTGGGAGCAGATTATGGAGCCCCTTTTAAAGTTGGCACTGTCACTAGGGCTGGGCAAAACGATTATTTTCCGAATCGATGAATCTAGTGATTAATTTTTCGATGCATCGATGAATCTAATGATATATGTTACTGCTAAGCAGCTTAAATTAGTTTTGCATTTACGGAGGTTGGGTGTTTATCTCTGAGTGTATGTCTACGTGGGGGGTGTCTGGATGAATTAAAGGGTAAAAACCAGCGTTAGTAAAAAAGTTGAAAACTTACGGTCGTTTTATGATCGGCCATTTCCACCTTACAAAGCCGGCAAACGACTGAATCACTTCCTTTTCGGTTAAAATATCCCCATACTGTAGAACTGCGTGTTCGGGGGGCGTGGTTTAAGTCGGCATGTTACCGCTACTCGCTGCCGCCATGTGTTTTTTTGAAAGTGACAACGCATCGACGCAAATTTTTTACGTCGACGTATTTTACGCGTCGACGTAATCGATTACGTCGTTGCGTTGTCCCAGCCCTAGTTTCAGCACTACACCCTGACCCGAACATTTGATAT
>VURO01003313.1:2223-13609 GCA_015108175.1 Pelvicachromis taeniatus | reverse complement strand
GTGTAATTTCCATTGCAAATATTGATCACAGTTAAATTAAGAGGTGATGACAGTAAAAACTAATCACGTTAATCACGATGACTGTCACGGCCTGGAGCCCGAGACGAGAAATGGACCACGTCGAGCAGAGCCAACCACAGAGACAAGTAAGTGAGGTGAAACAAAAACCCACTTTATTTAACAGGCGTGTGAGGTAAACAGAGTTAAGGTGGAGAGTGGAGCAGGCGGGGGGGAGCGTGGTCTAGAGGGAAACTATGAATGGCGGAGGCAGGTCACGGTACTGTAACAAAAGAGAGATAATTTAAAGTGGGCCCGAAGATCCACACGGGGAGTCAAATCCAGTTAAGTAAAGACGGACACCTTACTTCATGTGGGTGAAGAGGAGCAGAGGGGGTACAGAGTGATCAGCCAGGGGTCTGGGTGAGTCCAGGGAGCCGGAGGTAGCGCAGGGAGGCAGGCAGTAGAGGAAAGCAGCGACCGGCGTCCGGTGAGCAGGGTTATGGTAAGGTTTGTACGTAGATTCCAATTAACCAGATGGGTTAGCAGACAGTTTGGCGAAGGCTGATTGAGAGCGTCGGTCTGAAATACTGCTGCCCTGATTGCCATCAGGTGAGAGCCCCAGGAGGAGCCACGCTGGCACCACCCAGAAGAGGAGGGCAACGGCTGTGGAAAAACACTGACTCACCCAGCCCATGACAGATGACCATGATTTTTTAATGCCGTATTAACACGTTAATGTTGACAGCACAAATATCTACATAGTCTCATTTGTGCAGTAAAAATATATCTATGGCATGAAATATGTTGTATGAGACTTTGATTAGCAGAAATGTTGAAACCCAATGCTAAGAGACTACTTGCTAATCCTCCAAATTTCCCAACAGTTTTGTAAAATTGCATCCTTTGCACATATGTAGGGTATTCGTGAATGTATTAAAAACACATTTAATTTTGTACTTTTGTTAAGGGATTTACAATGTAAAACCAAAAGATTTGTGGTGAAAATGAAAATAAGCTGACAGAAACCTGAATCTTCCATCAGTGAGTTATTCTCTCCTGCAGCAGGTGAGACACACATATATACCATAAACACTTACACACAAATAAAAAGTGAGATGAACCTTTACAGTTTCATTTCTGCTCACAGATAGAAGAGCAGGGTGTGACAAATCTTACAGTGAGTTGGCGAGCCAAGAACAATGACACAACCTTTCATCGCTAACAAGGTAAAGACAATGAACTGATCATCCATCAGCTTACACTGTTGTGACAACCCACCCAACCTGTTGCTCTTTGACTTTTGTTTTACTGTAAATAAACCCTCATAATTCACATCCTAACATTCCTAATGTTTACATTGACAAATGTTTACTCTTTTTTTTTTTTTTTTTAATACAGGTAATTCTGGTATAGCAGATGGTCACAGAAGTCAGATTCTTCAAGTGCTGTTATGTAAGTGCAAGGACTTATTTAGTGTGCACTGTATTTTTTTTTCTTTTAAATGACTTAAAGTACCTCAATTGTATATATACATCTCTCTAAATATATTTCTTAATATTAGGTCAGATTACTAGAGTTTTCTGGAATTTCAAACTTGTTTCTTGAGCATGACAATGAGTTCACTGTGCCCATATGAGCTTTGTTTAGTTTAGTTTTGCATATTTGCTTCTTTGACCAAAGAGATTTACATCAAAACTCTGGGGGTTAGCGTGCAGTTTGCAAACTGCAAACAGCTCTTGTTATTCAACACTACATAAACAAAAGTGAATTAATTAAGCATGTTAAATACTGTAACATCTACAGCTGAGGCAGGTAAGATGCGCGCACACACACACACACACACACACACACATACACACACACACACACACAACTGAAAGTGAGATGAACCTTTATAGTTTCATTTTTCACAGCTTTGTTCACAGCTAGAAGAGCAGGATGTGCTAAACTTACTTTACAGTAATTTATAAATTGTTGCAACAAACCACCACAGTTTAGAATTTACTTTACTGCAATCCATAATTTAAAAATACATCCTTATATTCCCAAATGTCCTCATAAACACTTTAGCAGATGTTTACTGATTTATGGAATATTCGCCCGTTCTTTGAGTTTGTTGAATGAGTTGTGGAGAAGCAGCTGGTTATGGAAGACAAATCCTTCATTATAAGCTCTCATGTATTTGTAACTCATTTTGGTGTGTATTGTATTTTTGTAGTTCATCTGTTAATGTTTTGTTATGTTTGAATCTGTCTGTATATGTGTTTAAGTTTAATAGTTCTGCATAACGTATTATTTTCTATCCATGAAAATAACTGAAAACTAAAACATTACACTGAATGATGTTCCATCTTCTTTCTCTTGATTTGTAAAATCATTTTAAAGATGTGACAAGTCCATGTGGGTCTTTATTTTTTTTTTAATCTAATTTCAAAATTCAAATTTTAACTGTACAGAATGTTACAGTGAGATGTTTTTTTTATTTTTTTAAAATGTGTGTGTGTCTTTACATTGTGACACTTGGACTGACTTCTAGCAACACTTGAACCTCTCTAAAAATATGAGAGACGCAAAAATGTTAAAAGTGTCAAATTTCAGCGCACCACTTGATACTTGACGGCCTATAATTTAAAAAAAAAAATGAAAATGACATTTTGCAGTTTTGTTCAATTACATATAGTAAAATTATTAAAATAAACAAATAAATAATGGCCTGAAATCAGCTGATTGTGACGAGGACGACTTTACCGACTTTCATTGATTGAACTATCCATCCTTCTCTCTATTTATCGCTTTAAGAAATGCATCGACTGGTTCTTAATAATTGATAATAAAACAAACAGCTCAATGACACTGCATTATACTATCGTAACTTAGAACCTAAAAACACACGACAGGCAAACTATTTACAAGAAAACATAACTTTCCATTTCCTTTCCATTTCTGCTGAAACGCGTGCGAGACACTGAAGGTATTTTTACTCATGCACAAAGACTACAGCAAAGATAGTTGTCTCACTGGCATGCTTGCTCACCAAGAATGGATGAAACTCAGCACAATGAAACATATACTGAACAACAAAGAGACGGGAATGTGCAGCAGGCGTGGCTCAGGTTGTTTAAATACCCTTGTTGTGGTTTCCAGTCATCCACACACCTGCTGCAGCTCTCTCAGGTCTCTTAACAGGTGAGTAAGCAGAAATATCTGTTTGTTTGTATGTTTGTTTTTAAAACTCAACCAGAAATCATTCAAAAATTCTATAATGAGCTGTTATATTTTTCTCTTTACTTAACAGACTTGACTATTAGGAAATGTAATTATTCTAACTGTACTCATTCATAAAATTATTTGTTGATTCAATGCGCACAGATGGGTTTTAATATTATATATTTGCAAAACCTTTGGTGTTTGCGATCATTATAATTTAGTAATCAAGTAATAAAGTAATAAAGTAACGAGAGACCCTAAAATGTTAACACTTTCTAACAGGTGTAACTCAGTAATACGCAGTTCAAATAATTAGCAATTCAGAAGTTATATCTGAATAATAAATCAGTTTTCTTTCCTGCTGTTTCCCGCTGTAGAGGTCAAAGTTCACTGGCACAAACATCACCATAATCCGTAACACGACTGGTGTAAGAGCACTCAGAAGCTTTAACACTGACTACTTACTTAACAGTGTACATTTGTAGCTCCACTCTCACTGAGCCATGTGAGAAAAAGCAAAACGAAGACTAAGGTTGTGATTTAAAGCATTAAATATGCTGACCTGTTAAAATATTAAAGCCAATTATAACATCTGTGCTGCAAATATGGTTAGTTTTTGTTTTGGGAGTGGCATCTTGCTTTGTCAGTCTTCATCAGAGGTGGGACCAAGTCACTGTTTTGCAAGTCTCAAGTAAGTCTCAAGTCTTTATCCTCAAGTCAGAGTCAAGTCTCAAGTCAAGTCCCAAGTCTGAAACTTTGAATTTCAAGTCCTTTGAAGTTTTTTTTTTTTTTTTTTAAACAATGTTATGGTAACATAAATACCCGGGCTGGACTGGGACAAAAAATTCATTTTGACTAGAGACCAGCCCACCGAGCATTATAGGAAAAGCCATAAAGCCTGTGAAGAACCACTCGTGACATGCCACCTCAGTTTGGGTACGACGACCCGTTTATTAGCGACCCAATGTTTCTGCTGCGGTTTTTGACAGCTTCCCTGCCCAAGACGCAGTCACCCCCGTCTGGTCGCTCCACGCCCTGCTGGGCGTCACTGTTAAATACACAGACACACACAGCTGTCAGGTTGACAATCAGCTGTTCACCTGCCTCCGTCCCGCCCACGTTAGCTCACTGCGTCACCTCTCCTCTGCAGCAGGTCAGAGACCACGCCTCCGCCACAAAGCCTTTGAATGAAAACAACCGCTTTGATGTACACTGCCTTGTTGGTATATATGTATCAATCTAATAAACTTAAACCTACACCATCCTCCCTAGTCTGGATTTTAAACAGTACATAGCAGATGCAAAAAGACCACTTGGTTGTGTAATAAATGCGCTGGTGTCAGTCCGCCTTGCAAATGCCAGACGCACAAAGCAGAACAATAAATGGCGTTCTTTGCAATAAGTAAGCCACTTCCTGTTGGTGCCATCTTTACAGCTGAACACCCTCATCACAACTGCACTGCTGGTGTTCTTCTGTGGGTGGTAATCTAAGAAGGCCTGTAATATGGCAGGTTCAGGGCGAGCAAAGTAATCTATGCCCTGGCTCTCTCTCTCCTGCTCTTCCATCTCACTCTCCTGCTCTTTTCTTTCTCTCTCTTGCTCCATCTTTCTCTCCTGCTCTTGCATCTCTCTCTCCTGCTCTTCTGTCTCCTCTGTCACAGACTTCTCCACTTGTGATGACAAATCAGCCTGGTGACACATGTAAGGATTGGCACAATTTGTTAAGAGTTTGAGGAGTTTGAGAAACTAACCTTAAGCATAAAATAAAATTCACTATTAGTAGCATCATAGCACCCACCCAGCAGTATAGAAACTATACTGCTGTCCATTCTTGTCCTGTTTAGTGGCTGATCCAAACCATTCAGTAATGGATGAGCAGAGAACAGAGGACACAACCTTGGGAGGCCCTCTGATAATTTTCCGGATGCTAGATGTGATTTTCCAGCCTCATTGCTTCGTGTCTGTAAAATCCCAGTTAGGAGTCTTGACATATCAAATTACTCAGAAGTAACCTGAAATTTCTCCCCCAAGTGCTTTGTATGTGTCTTAGAATTTTGTACTGTCTGGGTTAAGGTTTTTTTTTTTCCTTCTCTTCTTTGCTTGGGGGTTGTTTTATGTTTCTGTCAATTTGTAAAGAAAAAACCTTAATAAAATGTATATTTAAAAAAAAGAAGTAACTTGAAATTTCGAGTTACTCTAGTAAGTCAGAATTCTGACACAATAACCCCAAATTATGAAATAACCCACAGTTTTGACATACCTCTGCCTATTGATTTATTATATTATTTATTTATTTATTTTTAGTGGCAGTAAAAAGCTTCCGAATTATTCTTCGTTGCACATACAGCAGCGCTACTACTCGACTCAACTGCATGTTTACGCATCTCTAGAGAGCAGCAGGATATGGCAGAAACGACCTTTTTCTTTGTTGCTTTATTATGTGAGTTATGAGCCATCTCTGAGAAGAGGAACTGTGACGATTTTGCTGGACGTGGAGGTTGGTTTAGTACTTTACCAAATACGGCAGTGTGGGGCGTGGGACTCACAGCCCACAGGCGGACATATATCGCTGGAAAACGGAGGGGATGCGCCGAGGAAGCTTTAACATTAGTGTGAAATAAACCTCCTGGCCCAGAAACCGGTAAGATCAGAATCCTATGTTACTCTAAAAGATTTTAAGTAAAACTTAGCAGCTCGTGTTTATCGCGGTCTATTCTTGGAACAGAGCTCATTACAAAGGTATAGCACCGAGGCGCGGTATGTCCGCTATCTGACATGGAAAGCCTCTTAATTACTCAGTTAAAAGCTCTTTAAACGCGTTTGTTATACAGAACATACTCTTAGAAGTATAGACGCCTCCTCTGTTAGGGTATCTAAACGAAAACGAGCATAGATTTCTTTCATAGCTTTATTACCTTAAGAGAGTTAAGAAATTCCTGAAATAGTCTGTTTGATTTAACATAACGTGTTATCTGTGAGAAACTTTCTTTGCCCCCATTTCACACCAGTGTTGGTGGTTATCGTTTACGCTTTATATGGCACTGCCCCCTCGACCGCGTTGTGTTAAGAACCACGGTATGTATGGTATGCGCACTACCAAACCAAAAGCGTAAACCCAAACCTGGTTTCCTGTCAGCAGAGGCCACATAAACTACACCGCGCAACCACACCTTTTCATCAGTACCATGCTGCAGCTGCAATATTAACAGTCATCTCTCTCAGTTTGGATCACCATGCATGGAGTGTGTTTAAACCGAGAGAATTGAACGGGAACTTAAAGGCATGGATGAAAGCTGTTTTGGATGTT
Organism: Pelvicachromis taeniatus; assembly: GCA_015108175.1. Lineage (NCBI taxonomy): Eukaryota > Metazoa > Chordata > Actinopteri > Cichliformes > Cichlidae > Pelvicachromis > Pelvicachromis taeniatus. The sequence goes on along the minus strand of VURO01003313.1, from coordinate 7,095 downwards.
GAGCCCTGTTAAAAAAAAAAAAAATAGACCTGAAAAGAGTCCTAATCCTATATTCCGGACTGATTACTGTTACTGCTACTGTTGCTTCCTGGATACATGCTGTTAACCCCTCAGAGCTGCTTCCTGTTTTGTGTGAGTAGCTTTATGTGCAACAGGATGTGACAGCGGAGTTGATGACAAGGTGTGTTTATTTCCAAGTGACCCCAGAAATTTAACAGATGTTTCATTCTTTTGCATTAAAAAATAATGTGGGGGCAACGTATATTTCCTTACTCACTCAATCTGCCAAAACATCTAATTCTATCTATCTTATAAGTACATGAGGATTTGGCCAAAATGCAGAATTTGGAGACTTGCATAATAAAGCTCTATAGATTACTAGTCCACATGAGTAATACACACGAGAAGTTACGAGCGGCGCAGAAACTCTTAATCCTAAAACTTTCCACTCATTCCTCACGGTGAGTGTTTAGAGGCATAATAATGGGAATTTCAAGCAGAAATGAACTGAACAGAGTTTCCTTCATCCTCCTCTCATTTATCGAAACTTCCTTGTTGTTTTCTGAGAGAAACACATGTGAAACCTGAGCTAACGCTTGATTATTTTTGTTAAAAGTCATTCATCAATCTCCCTCTCGTGCTCCCTCCTCGGGATTTGTGAGCCACTAATTCACACGGTTCTTGGCTGTTTTTGTACTGAACTGAACTGCCTGCATCTTTGCGTGTAAATGACAGAACACTGTTAGTAGATCAACCTGTAATTGTGTAATAATGCGGCGCAATATTTTGCCCCACTCAGTAAATCTGTCCTATATTCTTTAAAATTAAACATCTCGTGTGTTCAACACATCTCTTACACGATCTACAATTTGTTTATTATGTCTATTGTTTTTATGAATGTTTGAATGGTCCGTCACAATGAATTATGGGATGGCTTCTTTTCTTCCCTCGTTTCGTGAAGGGGGATCACGTTGTATCGTAAAGGAGACAATAAAGGACGCACTGAACCTCCTTTCCTTAATATTTGGAGCACTGGAACAGATCTCATTATGGCCACTACACAGATTCTTCCAGGCGTTCCAAAATGTTCCTTTTGGAACGCACCCCAGGTCAGCTTTTTTATATACACTGGGTCACAATCAGCCAAGTAGTCAGAGTTCCTCTTCCGCATTGATACAACAACTAGCTGCTCATAGGCACACAGGCCATGAAGAATATTTTTAGTAAATAGAGTGTATAAATACAACCAAACCAACCACGTAAGACTGCCATGCTTTGGACAACAGACCAGGATCAAACTTCTGAGAGTTTGAAAGACACTGCGCCCACTTTGGTTTACACTGAGGGACTGTCCAATTCCTTGACGATTAATCAAGCAGACCTCAGCTTCCTGCATATGCAGGCCACAGCGTGACACCCAGAACTCAGAAATTCCTTTAGCTTTGTGCGATTTAAGTTAAAGCCCAGACACGTTAGTCAGGGGTGAGCAACTTTTTAATAATTAGATTAAGTTTGATGTTGCAGGTCACTAGGCGTTGGATTCCCCCTGTACATTTGGCTGTTAACTTATTTATGAACAGTCCAATGATAAAATGTTGCTAGTATAGTACTAGTATAAGCATGGCATGTGATTTTAACAAGAAATAAGACTAAACTTAAAGGTTAGACTTTGGATAAACACAGCTACTTGTTATGGACTGTGCATAATTAAAGGAATAAATCATTTTAAAATAATTTCAACATTTTTAAAATTTCTAAAATCATTTTGTTTTCCACAGACGTACTGTACAGTCATACCTAACTGCATATTAAGACATTTTTGCTTCATTTTATTCTGATTATCTTTGTCTTCTTCCTGCAGAATGAGACAAATGCCCATCAAGTCGAGGAGAAGCAGGATCTGACATTCAGTACAAGGCTCATCTTAAATCTTGGACAACTATTAAAGTCACTTTCACATCCTGACAGACTGTAACATCCCATCATGCCATTGATTTTGGTCCTTTCTTCCCAGTTGCTCTGGATGCGTGTAGCTGCCCTGTTATTCACCTGTGTGGCATTCAGCGTTCCTGCACATGGAGCTTATCTGCCCCACGGAGGCATGGCTGACTGGTGCGTCTTCTGCTGGGCGTTCAGCTTCACCTGCACTCTGCTGGTCCTGCTGGTAGAGCTGTTTGGCCTCCAGGCCAGGGTGCCAGTGTCCTGGTCCAACTTCCCCATCACTGTTGCCTGCTACGCTGCCCTCCTCTGCCTTTCAGCATCCATCATCTTCCCAGTCTCCTTCCTTAGAGACCGACCGGCCGGTGATACGCGTGATCATCTCATCGTTTCCACAGTATTCTCCTGCCTGGCAGTAGTTGCCTACACGGGGGAGGTGAGCCTATCTAAATCAAGGCCAGGAGAGGTGGCAGGTTACATGGCTACAGCTCCTGGCTTACTGAAAGTGTGCCAGACCTGTTTGGCCTGTGTTATCTTCATCCTGGTCAGCAACCCCGTGAGATACGACAATCATCCAGCACTGAAGTGGTGCATGGCGGTGTATTGCATCTGCTTCATACTCTCCATGGCTGTGGTGGTGCTATGTGTGGGAGAGTGGACAGGCTGTCTCCCCATCCCATTCTCCAAATTCCTTTCGGCATACGGGCTCCTGGCAGTTATTATGTATTTGACTGCCACCATCATCTGGCCCGTGTTCCAGTTTGACAAGAGTAGAAACCACGACTCATATACAATCGCTGTAGCTGTGCTCACTGCCATCAACTTCCTGCTTTACGTTGCTGACCTAGTCTACAGTGCCAGATTAGTGTTTGTTAGTGGCTGAGAAGAGGGAAGATGCTGCAAATAAAAGCTCATTAGCAGTGGAGCTAATGTTGACACCCCACCACCACACACAAACACACACACACACAAACACACACATTTCCTAATTTTTAAAATTACATGAGCCGTTGACACAAAAAAGTCCCATATTTGAAAAGCCTGATTTGCCCGTGAATATGTATTTATTTGAATGTGATTAAATAACTGCCATACAGTTTTAAACCTCTAATGTGAAATGACGTGTGCAACACAACTCTGACATCAACTATCAAAGTGTGCGATTTCAGGTAAACGTGTGGGGAAAAAAGTACTGTATATTCGTTAAGGCCAATAAAGTCAGCACACTGGAGTACATGGGAGTGGCAACATTGGGCACTTGCATTTCATCACGCTCTAACCGAAAGATTAGCATCTTTTTTTGTAATCTTTTGTTAATAATGCTTTGTCTTCATGTCAGTATCAATATCATAATAATGGCAACAAAGTGTTCTGATATTTGTGTTAGTTAAAGAAATAAAGCTTTTATCATAAAACAAATATATCTCCGACTTTCTTACTCACTCAGAGAGGAGATGGTATGAATAAGTGAGACGAGCCGTCAAAGACAACAGGAAGTGTTCAGAAAGAGTATCGATAATCAGTCGTAATTAGTCATAAAAAGTACTTTTAATTCAAATAAGAATTTACATTCTGAGTACATTTTCACCCTTTAAATAATTGCTACAATGAATACAAGAAGTTACATTTTATTGGAAATCTATACATATTTTTAAATACCCAGCACTGATGTATGAATCACTTGAGAGGAGACGCTGCAGTACAGAAGGCACTAGTCAGTATTTTATGCAAAGTTCAGCATGTGTGCCGCACTGCTCTGTCATTTTATTTTTTTAAGTAGTGAAATTTGTTCATATTTATTGCTTACACAGTAGGTCTCTGCCATATAACGGTGTTAAAAGCTATTGGTTATTTCCAGAAGAAGTTTGTGAATGAGTGTGGCAGCGATATTCATGTCTTTAAAACAAAATCTTGACAGGAACTTTAAATGATGAAAAGCAGGTGCAGGTGAAGGAGCTACCTGAAGAAACAGGAAGGACATTGCAAGCAAGCAAAAGAAGCAGGACTGACAAAAATACGACAAGAAAATGGCAAAATTACAGTTTAATTTTTAATACCTTTGGGGAAACTTTGGACAGGTAATACCAAAACATGCCACTATTGTGATACTGGGAGAGAACTATTAAAAATAAAAAAATAAAATAAAAAAAGATTTAACAAAACAAGAAGATCAGAAACAGGCGCACTTAAAGGTGGCTTCACGTGATGTGACACACCAGACACATCACAGGAAGAAGTAAAAATGAAGTAAATGCTAAAAAGAAAAATGTCCAGATGTCCTGGTGTAAATGCGATTAAACCTTTAGGGAGGTGGACACTTAATATTTATATGTTTGTGTTTTTTCATAACAGATTATACTTCCTTGTATACTTCTGGCTTTCTGAATTAATGATCTAGGACCAAGGCAAATAAAACCAATAATAACAAGAAAACTTAAAATCTGACTTAATATTGGACTTGAACTTCTATCCTTTCTTGAATGTTTGGCATTATATGTTATATCATATAATAAATGTTATATCAGGACAAAACATGTGTCTTCCCTGCCATCAGTCATGTGTATATACATAAAGCAGCTCATAGCAAGACCAAAGGAGCATTTATCTGTTCTGTTCTAGTCTACATAGAAGAGTCAACTTTCCAAACACTGACAAATACAGTAAGATGTTAATGTCTGCATTTTTATGGGGAGTCACGTGTCACCGTTCACTCATCAAGACCTTCATCACCCCTTTCCTTCTGAAAGCAGGTTAAGAGTAATCACACGGGGTTCACCAACACTGTAAAACACAAACATGAATCAGAGTTGAGCTGGAAAACAATAAGTTACAATAAGGTTTACTCTCACATCTCTGTTAAGATATTCTGTAAATGCAGAATTCAGCAACTCTAAACAAACATTCAGCTGGACTTTTTGTTTCCACCCACACCGA
>VURO01003312.1:5201-29821 GCA_015108175.1 Pelvicachromis taeniatus | reverse complement strand
CTGTTTATTTAGTCTTTCATTGATTTAGAGCTTTTAAATAGTTTGCTTTTAGACAGCAATGATTTCCAAACAGTCTGCTCAGTAACATTTGGAAAAGTGGAAATATTTACCCTATTTATACCTTTTATATTGTATGTAATATTGTTAAATGTCTTTAAAAAGTAATGTTGTTATAAATACTTTATTTCAAATGCTGTGTGATAGCACTGCACAATCAAAATAAATGCAAAACAAACTTGAAGGGTGGAAGTATTATTTTAAAGATATGGACTGTTGAACTGCTACAGTCCGTGGTCTCCATGGTCGCTGTAAGGTTAGGTCAAGTGTAACAGTTATCAGTGTGAATTTAGCTAAAATTACTGCTGTTTAATGTAATTTGTCAAATCTAAAATTTAGAAATTTTGATTCATGGTACAGATACTAATAAAATTTCTATTAACTGTCCGTCCATTCAGCCATCCATTCTATTCCGCTAGTTGTTTCGCTTAGAAATTCCTCATTAAATTCAGACTTTAATCAGCCAGAACAATGGATGGTATTTTTGAAGAATGTTTAAAAAAATAGAGGTAGCCAATTTTGCACCAGGATCTCTTTCCAGGCCAGCTTACTCTCTGAAACGTAGTGGAATCTAACTTTTGTATCGTAGATCAGCGACATAGTATGTCTAATAGAAAAGAAAGACACTGTAGATTAGCAATATTCCAACTTTAAAGCCTCACCTTGAGGTTGTGAGATTTAGTATAACATTAATTTGAACATTGAACAAAAACCTTTATTATTTTCTGTATTAGTTTATCATTTTAATAAACTGTGCTCTATTTTATTAAAATAGGAATTCAAAAAAGGCAGCTTTATTTGCTGACATCAAAAAATACAAAATAACACTGGAACATGAAAATAATCCACAGGGAGACACAAGGAGATGCACAGCATCAGGGAAAAGACGTTAACGACGCGACAGGGAGCACAGAAAGCACAGGACTAAAATACACAAGACATACCCAGGGAAACGAGAGGCTGGAGGTGAACACGGCTGGGAAAACAAGGGCTAACGAGAACAAGGAAGCAAAACTGACACTACTGACATGAGACAAAACCTTAAAAATAAAACAGCAAACAAAAGCACAACAAAGACACTGACACAGAGACACAGCTTTACACAGGGCCAGACAAGAGAGGGAACACATGCAGGGGAGCGTGACACAGAGACAGAACACAAAACCACAATAACCAAAACATGGGATCTATTAAACATCCAGCACACACAGAACAAACCAAGCAGCAGAAAAAACCCAAGACACAGACAGCAATGAATACCGAACACATCGAAGGGGAAGGCTGAACACAAGACCAAGGGAACACAGAAACATGAGGGCAAGGGGACCCAATACAGAACAGAAAACAATAAACTGAAAACGCTGGGTCAGGAGACCCAGGACCATGACAAATACACCTTAAATAAACATATCAAAACATCACTAAAACTAAGAAAGTAAACTTTTATAACTTTTATTTGGTATATTTTAAAGCTTTTATATTACAAAACAAATCTCAAGTGATGAATACTTTGTATCAACAGCAAAGTAACTAAACATTGTTGAAACAAAGTATAAAATAATCTTCAGATAATTTTTATTTCTAGGAAAACATATATTTAGCTATTATATACACTATCAAAAAACCTGCAAATGTGCAGTTCTCTCTTAAGCTGTGATACAGTACACCTTGCATAGTGTGAAAGCTGTAAGAATAACACAAAAAGCCTAAAATATGAGGAGAAATGTTTTTATTGAATGTTATTGGTTTGTATATGTAAGAAATGGAGTAATTAAAATGCTTACAGAAATAACAAGTATTCTTATATCAATAGGATCGCACCTGGTGAGCGTACTGAAGGACTTGGACTTGGAATGGTACTACTGGGAGAAACGATCACTCAGCAAAATACTTGAGATTGATGAGCAGATGGTTAATGATGAACCTGCCAAGTATAAATCAGACCTCCCGTGGTATTTTCTAAAGAAACTGATGATGGTTAATGTCACAGCTAGAAATAGGATGAACCTTAATGATCAGTCATGGATCACAGACATGCTAAATCCACTCGACATAATCACTGCTCTCTTTCTGTGTTCTGATGCTTTTCTACAGCAGGAAATGGCACTAAAAATGTCCATGTGTCAGTTCTCTGTTCCTCTCCTGCTTCCAAATTGTGACACAAATCAGTGCACACTCATGCTGTGGGCCATGAGAGACATTGTTAAAAAGTACAGACCTCAGTCTCTGTCACAATCCAAGGGCTTCATTGAAGACAGAATCGTTCTTTCTGAATTTCCAATGATCTCTTTTGTCAGACTTGGTGAGTGCTCCTCATCCAAGTCAGAGATTCTCAACAAACTTCTGAGCAATTCTCAGCAGTACCATGACATCTTTGTTCATCGCAACATGGAGTGTGGTGACAATCCAAGAAGAATATCGAATGGACTGACTGAAATTGCTTGGTATCTTCCTTGTGGAAACACAAACATTGATATCTTCAGTCAGCCAGTGGCTGTAGCTAACCTTCGTGGTGACATTGAATCCTTTGAAACACAATACTCCTTTTTGTGTCAGACATCTGCAGCAGTTTTTGTGTTCTTTGACAATTTGGACTCTGAGTGCAGTTTACTTACCAACCAACAGCACAAGGCACAGATCTTCTTGGTTGGCGATGGTGAGAGTAGTAAGAGGGTTTTAAGAACAGTGGCAAATAAATTGGGCTTGAGTATGGACAACATCATAACTAAGACAAAACAAAAAAATGATGCACATTTTGTACAAACTTTGAGAAAAAGAGTCCGAGATGTGGTTAAGAACTCAAAGATGAAGATGACAATAGAGCAGATGGCAGACATTGCCTATAAACTGGGAATCCTGGTTGATGAAGAATCTCCAGAGTGTCAGACTGCAAAGCAAAATGCAGAAGCCATCACTGCAGAAATACATGACATCCTTAAATACAAAGAAGCTCAGCTTCCACGGCAAGGTGAAATATGGAAAGAACTGACCTGCTTAGAGAAGGAAGAATTTCGACTTCAACATATCGGGTCTAGAAATATTGAAGATTACAGAAGCGAACTTCTGATACAGAAAAAAGAACTGCGGAAACGGCAGAACTATTATGACATGTCAACAGCTATGACATGCTTCATCGATGCAATAACAAACCCAGGAACAGAGAGGTTTTATTTCCTGAAATGGATGCGAATGAACCTTGATAACCTGTCTCGCGTAAAACTGTCTGAACTTCAGGAGAAGTATAAAGAAAAATGCAAGAACTCTGAGAACAAAGAGGAGATCAAAGAAATTGACAGACAAATTTCCAACAGCTCACTGGGGACTGAACACTTCTTCCGTGAAATGGGTCAGCTCTATGAAGCTTCACTGTCCCTTCCACAAACAGATCCAGCACAACAACAGCTGCAGCATCTGCCCAAACTGTGTGCAGAGTTGTTGCTTGATGGATTTCCCCTTGAGCTTGTAGATGGAGATGCATCCAACATCCCTCTCAGGTGGGTCAGTGATGTTCTCTCTCAGCTCAGTGACTTGGTGTCTCCAAACAGAAAGATACTGGTAGTCACAGTTCTTGGAGTTCAAGGCACAGGAAAGTCCACTCTCCTTAACACCATGTTTGGAGTGCAGTTTGCAGTCAGCAGTGGTCGATGTACTCGAGGTGCCTTCATGTCGCTCATCAAAATCAATGAAGACAGGAAAAAAGTCCTGAACTGTGACTTCATGCTGATCATTGACACTGAGGGCTTAAAGTCACCAGAACTTGCACAACTAGACAACAGCCATGAGCACGACAATGAGCTTGCTACACTTGTTGTGGGGCTGAGTGATGTCACCATCATCAATATTGCAATGGAGAATTCAAATAAAATGAAGGACATCCTACAAACAGTTGTTCATGCTTTTCTCAGGATGAAGGAGGTGGGCAAAAAGCCGAAATGTGTATTTGTTCACCAGAATGTGTCCGATGTTTCAGCTCATGAGAAGAACTTACGAGACAGGAAACTGCTCCTGGAACAGTTGAATGAGATGACCCGGGCAGCAGCCAAACTGGAAAAGAAAGAGGAGAACAAGAGCTTCACTGATGTGATGGAGTACAGTCCAGACACTGGGAATTGGTACATTCCTGGACTCTGGAATGGAAACCCACCAATGGCACCAGTCAGTGTAGAGTACAGTGAGGCTGTATATGAGCTCAAGAAACACATCATCCAACTGCTGAGAAACTGTGAGTCATCTGCTTATGATATCTTGGATTTTAAAGAGTGGATGGCAAACCTGTGGAATGCAGTAAAGCATGAAAACTTCATCTTCAGCTTCAGAAACAACCTTGTAGCCGATGCGTACATGAGACTCTGCACAGAATTTAACAAATGGGAGTGGGAATTCAAAACAGAAATGTACAGCTGGGCAACAAATGCAGAAAAAAGAATTTCCAATTTCGGTACAGTTGCTGTAAAATCTGAATCTCCTGACATGAGAGGTTTTCTCACGTCTTTGAAACGTGAAGCCTCCACAGTGCTGTCCACATGGGAGACAAGACTTCTAGAAAATCTGAGACAATATTTTAAGCAAACAGAAGGTCACGTTTATCTTGTAGAAGGATATAAAGAGGAATTCTCAAACAATGCAAAGAGCCTTCGGCGTGAAATGGAGAGATCTGTTTTGAATCAGCTCACAGCGGCAGCAGAAATCGCACAGGAAATGGCAGAAATTGATAAAATCAAAGAGAATCACATTAAAGAGATTGAAAATGCAGTTTGGGCACTGGTTCATGAATGCTGGAAAAATAATGTTCAGATGGGAGAGACAGAACTTGAAAATAAGTTTCTCAATATGTGGAGTGAAACACTGAAGAAACTTTCTTTCTCTGAAAAACAAGCTGAGCAAATCTTCACCAATACATCCTCTTATCTGAAAGAAAGCCTAAAACATAAGGGCGGTGTTTCACTTGAACTCTTAGAAAAAAGGCTAGAGGATTGTGGTTTGGTGCCTTTCAGTTATACAGCCGGTAGATACTCAAACACAGGTGAGGACGTAAACATGTTTTCTGATATTCAAGATTACATCACGGCTGCACAAAAACTGGCTGACAGCATCATCAATGTTTGCACTCAATTTGTGAGAGAAAAGGTGAGAAGGAAAAAAATGTACTGTGACACGTACATCATGGAGATCCTACACATCACTGATGAGAACCTTGAGAAAAATCAAGATGTCAAGACAAACACTGAGTTTGAGGTTATTCTAAAACAGCACATCTGTGGAATTGCAGCCAGAGAGTTTAAGAAAGTGCACGAAGAAAACGATCCCTACAGATGTTTGATTAAAAACAAGGACAGGTTTTGTGATGATTTCAAACATGTGGTCAATAAAGAAGACCAATGCCAAAAGAAAGCAGAAGAATTCACCAACCAGTGCTTGAAGCCTGCTGTTGAAGGCTTTGTCAGTCAGTCCCTGGGTCCTAAAATCCTTAGTGAAATGCAGACACATGAACAGTTCAGCACTCGAATGTCTTTTCAGTATTCAATTTTACTGGATTTACTTTCGAAGGATGATTTTAAAAACTACCAGAGATATATTTTCTCATATCAGGATTATGCAAAGACATGGATACTAAACCAAATAGTGGAGCACTTCTCAACTGTGTCAACAGTATCTGAGTTTGAGGACCGACATCTCCATTCATGTATCAGAAGCATTAAAGATGCCATCAACAAGGCCAAAACAGGAAAGAAAGATGATTTGAAGACATTTGTTGAAGATATTTGTAAAGAACTTAGTCATAAACTGGTCATTTCCAAAGATGCTCTTGGTGCTTTCATGTTTTTGAACAATGCTGACAAAGAACAGTTTGCTGACTGGCTCATAGTGTCTGTGAATGAGCTGGAACAAGATCTGAGAAAAGAGTTTCAAACAGTGAACTTCAAAGTGAAACTACAGCAGGTCCATGTGCAGCCTGAGAATGAGTTTTTCAACAAACTGGTTGGTTGTGGCAAACAGTGTCCATTCTGCAAAGTTCTCTGCGATGCAGCAGGAGGAACCCATGATGAGCACTTTGCTGCAGTGCATAGGCCACAGGGTCTGGGTAGATACACTTGGCTTTCAACAAAGAAACTTGTCACTGACATATGCTCATCCTCTGTGATCAGTGAGCAGCGCTTTAGGTGCACTGATACAAATGGTCAATGGCACCCTTACAAGTGTTACGAGGAAATTTACCCAGACTGGAAAATCACTCCAGATTCGAGCCTTGAGGCATCAGACTACTGGAAATATGTAATGGCAACTTACAACATGGACTTTGCCCGAGAATATAATGCAAATCCTGCAGATATTCCTGAAAGTTGGAATGACATCACAAAAGAGCAGGCAGAAAAAAGCCTCAAGAAATCATTTAATATCAAGTAACAACTTATATCCCTTCTCGTTTTCTCATTTTCAACACATCCCAGACATTTTGATTTTTGTGACATAGAAATAAAAACGAATATTTCACAAGACAAACCTAAAAATATTGTTAACACACACACACATACATATTTCACCAATATGATTTACAGCAAGCTTTAAAAAACAATTGAAGTTATTGGTTACTTTTACCTCTGTTTGCTTTTAACAAACTGAATGAAAAATAATCTGCTCACAGTCAAAAGGAAAATGTTAAACATGCTGTTTCTGGGGATCTGATGTAAAATATTTACACGTTTGGGGTTTTAGAAGCTGATATGTTACGTATGTGGCTTTCTTATTCACTAGTTAAAATGAGCTTTTCCTTCTCAGACATATGTAATGTTATATGTATCATTGTTTTTTTTTAATGTTTTACAGGAACATTCATTGTATATCTGGTGTAGTCTGCAGAGTTACATTTCTGCTAATGTTAGTTCAATGTTAAGTTAAAATGACAGTGATGCAGATTTCTCATTGTATTTCTGTGTGTAGAGAGTTAATTGACATGACATGACAGAAAATAGATATATTTTAAATTTTCCTTCTTTTTCCTCAGATTCAAGCTGAGTATAATTAGAATAACAGAAAAACTAGACTTGTATTCCCATCTACTGATATTATTTTATCATTACGTTAATATAGCACAAGGTTCACTTAGGTTTGCACAGAAATAGAAACATCTGTCAAAGAACTACTTTTAACTTTCTTAATTTGAGTACACTTTAGAGACAGTACTTTTTTACTTTTACTTGAGTTGAATCAGTACTTAAACTTTTCCTGCAGTATTTTTTAATATTAGTATTTGTACTAAAGTACAGAATGTCTGTGCTTTTGCCAACTCAGCTTGCATTACAAAGTTTTCTTAGTGATCTTCACGTCAGGGGGAATAGGAAGAAAAAAACGTAAAGCAAGCATGTTTTATTTTCTTATGCACTTGTGCTACAATCAACTGATTTCAGTTCAGTCTTTGCTTAGAGGAAAAGGCAGCTCTTGAATTTTGTTTGTCTGTATTCAATGACACAAAGCAGGGGCATTTGTTCTATATATGGTTGTTTAAAACCCAACTGTCTCTGGTTAGCTTTTAGTAAAATGCTTTAATAGGTAGCCTGTATTTTTCCTGGTGATAGAAGTAGCTTAAACATGTTATGATAGGAAGCACAGATTTGCTCTGAAATAAACATTGTTGAAGCTGGACATCCTGTACTGTGTGTTCCTTTTATCCTCTGTGGACCACTGGAGTCTTGATCTTTGCATGAAAATCACACACCGAGCTGACATCTTTATGACTTATACAAATATCTGTGTAATATATGATATTGTACAATTTTACACAATCATGTGTATTTCTACAACTGACCATTCATCTAAGCACTGAAGGGAGTGTCATATTAGACTAGCGAGTTACAATCAAATGCTCTGAATTTCATCAATGATATATTTTATAAAGCAAACTTACAAAAGATGCGTTTTGATTGATTCTCATTTATTTGTTAATAATTTGATTGAAAACTTTGCTGATTCTTCCAAATGATCTTGATGCTACTAATCAATTGATAAATTGCCATGTTTTCTGCCAGTTAGTCATACTTTTTATTAACACATTTTACAGAGGGGGGCTTGTGTACAATATTTACATGGAGGTCAGATAGAGGTCTCAAACTGCTTGCTGCTGGATTGGCTCTGTGGGGAAAGAAAAGAAGACCAATAAATAACCACGTAACAGCAACTGCGATGACAACTGGTACTAAATTTGAAAACTAACTTGTGTTATGTGTTGCTCTGTAATCCTTTTGATCCGTGGTGCACAGATTTCGTTTGAGCCACACGTGCTTCAACAGATCCTTCAGACTGAAGCGGCGCTTATAGCGCTTCCTCAGACACCCACTCAAAAACATCCTGCATTCTTTACAGAAATGAAATAGTCTTGTTTAAGTTATCCACAAACTTATTCTGCATTTCTTATATCAACAGCCCTTTTTGAGAAAATCTTACTTTTTGAAATGTCAGCTAAAATTGGTGGGTCATCGTGGTTGATGATCTCGAGGTCGCAGTTAAATGGTAAGCGCTTGTGTAACAGCTGGTACATCACAACACCCAGCTGCCAGACTGTAGTATATTCTGCATCGCAGAATCCATACTTGAACCACTCTGGACTAATGTAGAGCCTGGTTCCTAAAACACAAAGATAAGGAGAGTTAATGGGGAGGTGAACATGATGTGGAGACAGTTCACAACGCTGTGGCTGAAAACATACCTGCTTTTCTCTCAAACCGTTGTCCCGGAGTAAACGTGATTCCACAGCCAAAATCAATGTATCTCACTCGGGGTCCATCCAAAGATGCTTCAACTAGGATGTTTTGTGGTTTAATATCTCGGTGGAAAACCCCCTTATTATGCATCTCTATGGCTGTGTTGATTAATTGTTTCATGATGATCTAAACAAAAAAGAAAGACACATTTTAAGCACAGGTCATTCTGTATGAAAAACTGCCGTAAGCTCCAAATACTCATCACTTACCTTAACATGTGCCTCTGACAGAGGTTTATCTGTAGTTTGTAGGTATTTGTAAAGGTCCATGCAAATTTCCGGTTTCTCAAAAACCATAAAAAGCTCATCTTCCAGATCAAACCAGTCAAGTAGACGTGGGGTTATTCTGCTTTCTGTGTCATCTGGTCCGGCCCCAACTTGTATCAGTAACGCCACCTCCAGGGGAACATCAGTACTTTTCCCATTCAATACCTTCAGAAGGAAAGTTACTTCAATATTCATACTTTCAACAAAAGTATCTATCAGCGTACTGTGGTAGCAAATTTTGAAGCCATCATGATAACCCTATCCCACCAATGATGTGGAGATCAAATTAAATCCAATGCACTCATAAAGAAAGTCATGAAAGATGGTGAGTGTGTATTGGGGGGGTGAGGCAAACGTCTTGTCCTAATGTCCTAACTTTTAAAAAGCATTCTTTCCACTGAAATATGTCAGTTTAAATAATGACGTGCCCCTCTCTTTATGGATTTCTACCATATTTCATGACGATTTCACACACAGCTGTGAGACCAGCCTGGTTCATGTACAGTGGAAATACATGCCTTATGTGTGATGCCAGAGAAGGCATGAAATAATACAAATACCTGCTGGAATAAGAAAAGACACTTACCATTGTTGTACGTGCAATTCTGTGCTGGTGAACATGTTTGATTGCCACCTGCATTAAAGACATTTTCTGGGTTAGAAAAGTACAAACGGGAATAAGTAGAAGATCAGTGAAATGCACATATAAGAAGCCATACTGGAAAATTGTCTTTGATGCGTATTCCAGAAAACACAGTGGCAAATCCTCCTTTACCCAGCACATCCAGCTGTTGATATTTTTTCAGGAAGTGTCCTGCAGACACACAGTAAAAACACACAGGTTGTGACTTGTTACACAGACAAAAACGGACACAGTCCTGTAGATCTTTGTTATAACATTTGTAATAGCTGATAAACAGCAGCTACATTTTAGGAGATTAGAAGCTAATATCATTACTGCCCAGAGTCTCTTTTATTGTCAATCGGATTTGATTCCTGTGGGACCAATCTTAAATGTCCAGGACAAATCCGAAAGGATCTTGTGATTCAGCTCATAAATATTGCCATTATCTCACCTTTTCTGACAGTACTGGATATGCTGGGTGAGCAATGTGTTTTGGAGGGCTCCTGGCTGGGAAACTCCTCTGGGCTCGTTTTCTTGCTGGATGGTCCCTTCGATTCCTCACTAATGATCTTCCGTTTGCTACTCTTCCTAAATATACTAGAGCCGCTTGAAAGTGTCTCAGTGACGATGATAAGGCCAACTAAAATAGAAAAAGCAAATGGACTTTAAGCATTTGCAGTCAAACTCAGTGTGTCAACTGCTGTCTGCTGACTTTCTAAGCTCTGGAAATCGTGGGTTAAAGCTAAGTACACCAATAACTGCACACCGATAAACAACACAAAGAAGGCTAAATGAACCAACTACAAAGTTAAAGACCGTTAAGTACACAATTAAAGTCACAAAATAAACTATATAGCCAAGATAACATCACAGCTATAACATGTCTTATCACTAACATTTGCCAGTGGATTCCACAATTAAAATGTCACTGTCCAGCCTTTTAGTTGAGTCCTTTCTCTTTCTTCCCTTTATTCTTCCATCTGGAGTCATCTTCACCATTGTGGAGATGCAAGGGTCTGTTTGGTGTCCTGAAATCAACAAAAGATTATTTTGTTTAACTGAAAGTCAAATTCAGATTCATCCATCCGCGTCCACTTATCCTTTTCAGGGTTGCGGGGGGCGCTGGAGCCTATCCCAGCTGTCTTGGGGCAAGAGGCAGGGTACACCCTGGACAGGTCGCCAGTCTGTCGCAGGGCTAACACAGAGACAGACAACCAGTCGCACTCACAGTCACCTGCATTCACACCTATGGGCAATTTAGAGTTTTCCAATTAACCTATCCCCTCAAACTGTCAAGCCGGAGTACCCACGCAACAGTGAAACTACCGTGCCACTGAAATTCAGATTCCTCAAAGAAAAACCCAGATATATAAATAATTCACATGTTAATCCAATTTGACTTACCTAGAGGGTTATTCAGATCCACAGCATGTGATGCAGTATAAGTAGGCCAAGATTTCTTAATTTAGGTAAATGTTCTCTTTACAACTGCTCTCTTCAACGATGCAACCAACTGTCTGCTAGCTATGGATTTTAGCTTTCATATAACGTGATGTTTTGAATGGAAGGTTATTGTTTCCATGGCTGCAAAACAACAGGCTGGACTGTTAAGAGTCATTTACTGGTACAATAACTGCAGTGTAATATCTGCAGTTTAATATTAATTAAACTGAACTCAGTTTTTTTTTTATCAACTTGTTATTTTTCATTCAGAAAAGCCGAACAACTCTGTCAATTTGAGTTGTCTTAAATTAGAAAAATTAAGTAAACTGGTATGCTTTTCAGTGCGGAAGGACAAAGCGATATTATTTGAAAACACGTCACTACCTTCCTCCTCCCTTGCACAGATCAGTCCGCATGTTCGTGCTGCTGACATTTTCTTCTGTAATATATTGAGCTAACCTGGAGGAAGCTTCAGCTCAAGAGATTATTGTTGTCATTGTTGTCTTTAAGTGATACACTGATTTGGTGAGTAAATGTTTACTCTTATTCACTGTTTTTGTGCCTTCTCTCAGGTTAGCACCAGGTTTATGAACTTGCTAGCTAGCTAGCGTTAGCCCAGCATTGCTGCTAGCTCTTGTTCATGTTACTTAAAAATGAACCCCACAGCTTTAAAAACCTTGTATAAATTATCTCAGCGAAAATGTCTGTTGTTTGTTTGAAATAGAAAAGTGAGCAGCTACTAGATAAGAGCCCAGACCAAACTTTTTCAGAAGGCTCAGCCGTTAGGGGGCGGGGCTTGTTTTCTTTCCATATAAACTTTTGTAACATATGAACTGTATATTCTTAACCCCTGTATTTATTTTAATGCTTTGTGGCAGCTTTTAAACGTCTGTGGGATTTGTTCATGTCAAATCTAGCCAATCTTATCAACATAAGCAAACTATTTTTACATTTAACCAATATTTCTGTTTAATTATGCCTTAAAAAACAGTAGTAGTAATAATAATAGTAATAATATTTGTTTTGTTAAAAGTTTATATCCAAGTTTTGTTGTGAAAGTCCAAAGCCATAAACCAGATTAGTGGCCTGTTAAATGTTTAAAGTCTAGGTTGGCTTTATACAGTATTAAAATTATATTAGCACATGGAAATCTAAACTTTATTTCAGTTAGAATTTAATTTATAATGAATGTACTTAGATTATAATCAGTAGTGTAGAACATGATCAGAGAAACGGAAGGAGAATTTAAAAAAAAAAAAGCTCTATTTTCTTTTGCCTACATTGTAGAGGATGACTTTGCTTCCACACACAGAAAAATAAGTACAATCAGGGGCAAAAGAGCAATTCAGCATGTGCGGGAACCCTAAAATCAGTTGTAGTACCTCAGCATGAGGAAAAACAAATCACAACTCACAATAATTTCTATTGTGAGTTGTGATTTATCAATAAAGTAAACAAACAAATCATTGTCATTTAACTTCTTTAGTATTTCATGTTGCCCCCTAACGTCTTAGCAACAAACATAGCTTTTAGGTAAAAGACAAAACTGTGCCTCCTGCTATCCAAAATCGATATGAACCTCAAAACTGCAACATAAGATAATCTGTTGATGTGATGTTGCTGAATACTGGATTGGTTGTAGCTGTAGTGAGACCCTGAAGGCCTACATTAAGCATTTCTCAGCCAACTACTTCATTTAAATAGTAAAAAGTATTTAAAAAACACATAAAACAGAAAAAAAGGTAATAACTGTATGAGGCTGACGATCAATCTTCGAATAGGCAGGACAATGATAGAGAATATGACAGACAGTTACTTCTTAACCAATTATGAGTAGGGCTGGTTAATCAATAGTTTTTTTACTTATTAGGATGTCAACACTTATCATAGAGTTTCACCTGCTTATGAGAAGTGTTCTCCAGTTCAAACCAAACGTGTGATCAAATAGAGGCAGTAATTTATCATACATCTCCTGAGAAATAAGAGCTTTTATGTTAGAATAACAGTGATAACCCAGACATTTTTATTTTGGGATTTATTTTGAATAAGACACAATTCATGTGTTATTCAATAGCAAAAGTGCCATCGTGAATAATATTACTATTCAATTTGTACAAAGATGCCTGTAATATTCTGATTACCTGCTAGTAGTGCTTACAATACGAATAGATATTAAGAGTTGCTACTAAGTCTTTCTTTTAATGTAACACAGAAATTTATTGCAACATTGCCAGTCCTGGCCATAACTACTGTTGCGCTCCAGGCGAGATTTTAAGTGGCACCCTCCTTGCGTCAGAGTAAATTCCACTGCCCATTTACATATACTCACACAGCAAACTGAACAGCTACGTCTCTTTCTGCACTGCACTGTTTGTGCATAATATACAACATTCCTGTTTAAAAGTATGAGCTGCAATCAGTGTTTGGCAGTTTATAAGTCTTACTGACATTTAAAATGTTGTTTAATGTCTTATATATTAAGGCAACATTGCAGGAATCAAGGACCTGGGAATACCACAGGTGAATGGGGACCATGAAGAGGCCCGCAGGAGAGCTGGAACCACCTAAAACCTCCAGAGGGTCAGGCAAGGAGTCAGCTGATTGGGAAGAATAAGATATGGACAATCAAGGCTTGCTTTTGTTTTGCAACCTTAGCATCATCTTCCTCCCTCCACACGGTCTGCCAGTGCAGATCGTGACGCTCTTAGAAAATGTCATCTATGAAAGTGTATTATACTGAAGGTTTTCATGTTTTTCATGATCAAGAAAGTCAACAGGAGTTAAAAGCTAATAGCTGCAAAAGATTCGCAGCATATTGCATCTGTAAATGCAGTTTGCTAATACCATACATAACATACAATATGCATAACTTTTTACATTTGTGTTTCTTATTACTACTGTCATAAAGTCCAAATTTAGATACGACTTTCTTGGAAAAATATCAAACTTGTTCAGAATAAACAAATCCCTCAGGTTAGGGCTGCAGGATTATGGCCAAAATGATCATATTTTGTTTTTGTGTTAGAATCACAATTGTCGTTTCATATTTATTCATTTATTTTAGTGGCAAAAAAAGTGTTTTTTTATTTTTTTATTGCACTGCCATGTTACATTGTGCTACACATGTTAATTAATGTTTTATAAATAAATATTTGCTTTATACAGTATAATTTGTTTGTGCCTGCATGATAATGTGAATAACACTTGAAGTAAATTATTTAACAGATGTGAGATCCGCCTCCTTTTCATATTCACCACTGGTTTTACCACATTGGAAAACTAGCTTTGCAGGTGACAGCATTTGTTTTGTGCATTTTCTTGAAACAGTTTTGGTGGATATTTGGACTAATATTGATAATATGTATTCATATATATAATATGTAATAATAAGATTGGTTGAGGTTTTTGAGGGCTCAATGCAAATAGCACGTAAGTGTGGCAAATAGCTAAGAAATCAGCACAGGTCAAATCCTTTTTCACAGCACTGCACTTCTGTTAGGCGACTGAATGAAGAGACAGAGTCGGCAGTCTGGCTATGAATGTCTTTAATGTTTTCCAGATCAGAATCACAGCATACAGTGTATAATAACTTCTAAAGTAAACAGAAATATCATCACCTCATTTATTTATATAATTTTACTTTTTTTAATAATCATCTTTTTTTTATTCCATTATTTAACATTTTTCTTCATCTCAAGTCTTGAGTTTCTGAGTTCAACAAAGAAAGTAGAAACAAGACAACAGGTGCAGATTTGCAATGGACACCAAGCTGAGGGGTTTCTCTGTGAGTGTCACTGTCTCTGTGCATGTTTGAACTGTGGACGTGACCCGACACGGGATCATCCGATCATCATGTTTTGCTTGGTTGACAGTTTTTGAATGTGGAAACAAACAGAAACCCAGCAGTTATACAACAGAAAGGACTAAGTGGGGCTCTAACAGCTGTTGAATCTGCACAGATTTTTTTGACGAACTCCACACGTCACCCATCGCTCTGCACTTTTAGAGCATCCAACTGTTTTTCTGCTACATAACATCACTGCATGAGAAAAACAACGGACAGACGTGATCTCATGAGTCTGTGAGGATATGAGGCATCTTATGGTATCAAAGCCCTGGAGTCTGTCAAACATGGCTACATGTAAACACTGCTACATGTTAGGTGAGCTAACATTTAACTGACCGCACTTGTTTTTTTTAGTCTCAGTTTAGGTCATTTATGTCCTTACTGCGAATCACTGAAAGGCAAAGCTGGCTTTTATCGCTCTGATGTTGCACACATCATGCAGCACAGATTCATCGCTGATCACTAGACTCATATTCCAAAATAAAAGCGAGCTAAGGCTTGACTAAAGGACGCCGTCTGTTTGACAATCGCAGAAAAATGAGCAACGAAACGATTTAAAACTTGATGAAATGTTTTTTCCTCACTGAAAACTATCAGATCCCAATAAACAGCATGGCTGGCCCTCTGCTGCGAGGGGGCTTCAGTGGAGATGACTTCTGCTACAGCGACCTTCCTGTTACAGGATGGCCACATGATAACGATCAATAAATGAAAGATAAAAGACAAAACTGATCGGTGGTAAGGATGAACTCATTTGAAACCTTAAGCTAATGGCCATTTTTTTCTTTTCATTACAAACTGCACCTGTTGTCTTTTGTCATCACAAAATAGGCATATCATTCATTCACTCCAAAAAAAACAAAAACAAAAAATAAACAAGAAACTTAATATTTACAAATATTTTGTCAGTTTTTTTTTTCCTTACACTTAAAAATGTACAGTTCTGATCTTCTTCCAGGTGTTTCGTCTCCGTCCCGACTCCCAGTTTGGTATTTTCTTCTCTGCCCAGTGACCTCAGAGTGAGCGCTGAATGCGCCACAATGGCGCCCTCTAGTGTTAGCTTATAAAACAAACAAGGAGAAAGAACAGCCGAATGAAAGGACTGGTTTGTGTTCTCTCCTCTGCTGTAGTTGTGTGGTGCTGAGGTTAACTACACAACCCCTCCTTATACACAGGAGTACAAAAGGGTTCATATGGACACATCAGCCGGCCATCCTTCTCCTCGACACTGTTAGCTGAAAGATGATCGGATCATCCTTTGTTGTCGTGATTCCTGTATTTAAGGCTGAGAGTTTTTGTCCAGTCTCTTTTCCACAGCTACTGTCAGTCACCTGATGCACAGCACTGATCCACCTGCAGCACACCCCCAGTCAGTTGTTTTTTGATTTACATTGTGCACATTTTCCTTCCAGTGAGCTTACAAAACCTCTGACAGGAGAAGTCAGACATGTGTTTCCCCCACCTCCCCTTTTAGGCAGTAATAAAATAGAAAACAAACAAACAGGCTAAAGCTAGAGCACAAGCAAAGACAGCACCGGTGACTAAGTTCTCCCATACTGGACGTACGCTACCATGTGGGCTCAAACAGCAGCACATCAGCTCACTTTACATACTGTTGACATCGTTATCAGAGGATCAGCAGGGAGCGCTGCTGAGCTGCAGTCGTCTCAACCAGAGTGACAGAGCAGGAATCACAAACAGCACAAACCAACTGTGTTGTTTCTACCCTGTTCAGGAGATCTGAGCCCCCACCCCTTTTTTTTCCATGTTGCAGCTCTGCACTGCAGGCCGTGAACACCTCCCGGTTACCCTCAGTGTGCTTAGAGTTTAATTTACAACCGACGAGCTCACAGATCATCTGCAGGCAGGTGAATGAACCCTTGAATGTGAGGATAATAGCAGAGCTGAACTGAGGTCAGAAATAGTGAGGAACGGTGTCGACACAGTGAAGTCAGGTGTTTGGGAATTTGCCTGATTATCGGTGGTTGGGGGAGGTCGCCGTTAAATAACAAAGGTGGTGGAGGATGGAGAGAGAGGAGGGAGGGAGCGGTGATGATATGGAGGAAAGTGTTTGGTTAAGCAGCAGGAAGGAGCTCATGCTGGAGTCTGAGTTTTTACAGTTGGCCTTTTACTGCTTTTTATTTATTGTTGTCTGACACGGGCCCGCCTACGCTTGAGTGATGCAAGTTCTGATATCACACTCGCACAGTGACAGCCACACACACACACACACGCGCACACACGCACGTCAGTCAGAATACACATGTGCTGGAAAGAAGGGGGGCAGACAGGAGCAGCAGAGGCCATCAGTCTCTGCTCTGTTTTGTTAATAACGTAGAAAAATAATTTAGTACAATCAAGCTACATTGACTGACGCTTTACCTCACGTACCCTAAAAAGTGAGACAAAGAAAAAGTAGTGAGAGTAAGATGAAGGGCCGTATATGACACCATGACTGAGTTCACAGCTGTTGCTTTGATTCAAACATTTAAAACTTTGAATGAATGAGTGCCGGGAGGCGTCGTTTGACTTCAGGAGCTCCTGTGATGCTCTTACGCTGCAGGAGAAAACCAAAAGTACCAAACATGGAGCGATATGACTCGTTTAGATTTTGGGAAACGTGCATCGACAGGTACTGTGTCCTTTTCCCCGCGTCTTTAAAAATAATTCATGCATAGATCCCCCACTGAGAAAACCCTTTTATATACTTTCTCCTTTGTACACATTTTTATATAGAACTATATATAATATCATTTCTCTATATCTATATTTTCAGAAAAATTCTTTCCACACAATAAAAAACAACAATTGAACAAATGCTTATAACAAAACAACAAAAAGAGAAGAGAAGATGAAAGAAAGAAAAACACGACTGAGGGCCAGTTTGGCACGTTGTCATGACAACATGACAGAACTCTGTTGGTTGACGGTAAATAGCGATACTCTATTTTTCTTTCGTTTTTCTTCTCCCTCGATGAGAAAGCAAACACAGCAGTACTTACTTGGCACCAAAAAATGCTGGTAGAATGAAAGATATCAGTGTTTTCATAGTTATATGTTTAGTGTACGCTGCCCCCCCCCCTCCAAACTGCTCAGCAGATCAGGAATTTTTAGAGAAGAGCAGGAGGGAGGCATGTCAAATGAGAGGAAGAGAGCAGTAAGAAGCATAATGTGCACGTAACACACGGGGATGGTAAAAGAGATGACGCCAACATTAAAAAAAAAAAAAAAAAAAAGAGAAAACAGCACGGAGTGAGAGAGCATTTGTCCCTTTGACAAATGTTGGAGGCCTTGAGTCCGGAAACAGCAGACCGTCTTTGAAAACAGTATCTTTGAAAGATCTGAGTCACCCACCCCACCCCCACCCCAAACTGCTCATCTGCTGCTGTACACTTCAGTTGCACCTCCACATGCCACCAGTGGAGGGAGCTGCAAAGTTTTACAGCACATGACGCAGCAGGTGTAGTTGCTTTTGGAGAAAGAAGAGAATAAGAGGACAGAACGAAGGCCCACATCTAGAGGCCTCCCTTCCAGAGCAGAGCCAGTATTCCTGGTCCCTAGGTGGCGCTGTGTCGGGCCTGTCACTACTATACCCTGGTGGTGGAGTGGGGGTGGGGCAGGGTGTTGTTGTGGCCGGTGGAGGGGAATGTGTTGAAGGCGTGAAGAGGCTGCATGCTGGTGATGGTGCTAGGGATCATGGTGATAGTGTTTGGCGTCATCAGCGGCACGTCGTCGGGGGCACGGCGCAGCGCCAGGGTGTAGTCGGGAGGGCAGGCGGGCCGCAGGATGTCGTGGGGCCGCAGGGGCTCCATGTCATGGTGAGCGTCGTGCTCCGAGTGCTTCATCTGCAGCGACATGATCTCCTCCTCCTGGCTATGAGCCAGGTCGTTGGCGGGGCCGCCCCGCTGAGGGGACAGCCGGTGCCGGCGCATCTCGTGCCGCTTGTCACGCTTGTAGTAAAGGGCGGCGAAGGCCAGGATGTTGAGGAAGAGGAGCGATGCTCCAACCGCAACTGTCACGCTCAGTTCGGTGGAGTAGTCGCGGGTGTCTCCGGGAAAGAGGTCCTGGGGCGGGCGCTCTGAGCCCTCGGGCTCAGGTTCTGACGGGAAGGTAGGGTAAGGATGGCGAGTGGTTCGAGGACCGGTGTTTTTGGGCCTGATGGTGCCGGGGTCACGGCCTGGGGGGGAGCGTGTTGTGGTGGGAAAGAGCACGTCGTGCAGGCTGTGAAGATGAGGGACTAATTCTAGCCAAAAGGCCACTTTGTTAGCTCTGTAGTTGTCTCTGACACGAGGTTTCAAACCGATGTGAAGATACTGCTTGTCCTTTGAGTTAAACTTGGTCCAGATGACCTCCTCGAAGCGGTTGGGCTTGGTATGAATGAACTTGGTGTCCTGAGGGACGGGCAGGTTGGGGTCCCTGGTGGAGCATAAAGATTAAATGTTTCAGATTAAAAGTTTTACTCAGTCTCCCTTATAAGTAACACATGGCATCAATACACTGAATATAGACAGGGGTCCATTCTATGTGCAACCTGTAAACTATCTAAGATCAACTGGCTGCTCCAGGATCTGGATGCTTTCGGTGAACCAGTATGTTCAGTTCTTCAAAGCCACAAGGGAATTAAACTAGCAACCCAGATTCAACTATTCATGATGATTGGAAGGCTACGAGCATTTTCATTACAGAGTCACACTAATGAAAATCACATTAAAGTCTACAGCTAAATCATTACATCTCTGCTTGATAAGCCTGTAGTTCTGTCAGAGAACATACAGTAACGTTTATACTGCTACAACATGAGGCCTACCCAGTCTTTGCGAAGTTAGTCCAGTAAGTCATGACCACAGCGCTCAGCATCACATCATTCTTGGAGAAGTTGCATGGGAACAGGTCCGTGGCACCGATCATTGGTACGCCGAACACGTACGGTATCTCATCTCCGTGCGCGGCGTCGGCCCACTCGGGCCGCGTCTCGGTCTGGCAGTGGTGGTAGAAGGTGTAAAAATAAACTGGGGACTGAAACTCAGCATGGAGTTTGGCAGTGGCCACCGCTGGTGCCACCCACTGGTGGTCTGTAAACAGGGCCAACAGAGTCTTCCGCCGCATGTCGCCGTTATCCCTGTCCGCCCAGTCTGTGTACATGAACTTAATGGTCTCCCTCAGGATGTCTTTGCCTGGTGGATGAAGCACAGGAGGGAAAGAAAGGGGCAAGAAGAAGTGAAAAACTGCTAAGAGTGAAATAATAGCAGTGATAGGCATTTTTTAAGAGATCAGTGTGATCAAAAGATATGAAACCAGAGCACACGTTGGTAAGATGAACCAAGAACCAGGAAGCGAGTGAAAAATCTAGAGAGGAAAAAAAAAAGCCTTTCACATAACAGAAAGAGTGACAGGCAGTCGAGAGGAAGCATGACTGCATTATCCAAACATGTCTGTGCTGTGGCTGTTGTCTGGCTGTGAGGGGTTTGCAGGGTGATCTGTTAGAAACAACGAGACCGTGATTGGGAGCCTGCTGCCTGGGGGATGATAGCATTACTGCCCACAGGGCGTCAAAGGTTAAGGCGCAGACACACCGTTATCTGGATGAAGGGCTCTCTTTAGCATTCTTGTCTTGGTTGATGCACTTCACCGGGCTCACATTTTATTGATTCCTATTCTTCACTCGTATAATGTTTTAAACGCTTAAAGCAGGTTTTGATATCCTTTTGAAAATTCATGTTAACTCAAGCTGTCAGAACTGTAATGTATGCTTTGATAATACATCAAAAAGAAAACATATCGACAAACACGGCTCCTAATAAGACAAAACCTGATGCTGCTGCAAAATGCAGTTATCTGAGAGGAGACTGTAAAATGGAAGAATTGAAAAAGTGGCAGTGTTGGTGTTCCTCACCCTCTGGGTATCCGTAGAGATTGTCAACAAAGTTGGAGATGGTGTAGTCGAATGCTGCAGCTGAGATGCCGTCATTGTCCTCACTGTCGTCCACAAACTTCAGCCCCTCTCCCTGGTTCACTCCTATCAGGATGTCATAGTTTAGGAACTCCCCCTGGTGGAGAAAAGAAGGAAGAACATGCTGAGTGCTGGAACAGAGCCAGAGTGTATCACAAGTCTACAACCAGAAGTGCAGCAGAAGAACTGATTTGGGAATTGGCAGCATTTAATAAAAACAAAGAATGGCTGTTGGCATTAAATCACTGCTATAAACTGTAATATATGACTCTTAAGTCCATGATCCTTTGATCTTTTAAAAGTGTGCAGTGTCGACTAATTCAAAGAGCTGCAAAACTCACACTTCTTCTCTCACACACAGTATGTCACTGTAGTTATTTTCTGATTAACATTATTCTTCACGCCTCGATTTTATCTGCGACCTCTGTAACATGTAGACCTTGCTCTCTCAGTTAGTTCGCTGTGTCTAAAGTATATATTACCCTGATCATGTACATCACCAACACTGCAGTTATTTTCCCTGCTTTACAGTTTGGTTAGGTGTGCTTTCACATCACAGCTGATCCCAGGAGTTCTCACCACTTTGCTTGGATAATGAAACACAACAGAGACGTGTGGCTACTGTTGTCCGACCCTCACCTGCTGCATGAGAATCTCCGGATCATCAGGAACTACGTCTCCATCCACAACGGGGCCAAAGGCGATGTGATAGCGGGCCGGCTGGATGTCTTGGTCCACCAGCTCTCTGAAGTTCTTGCGCCTCAGGCAGTCAACGAGGTCAGCCGTCTCTGCGTAGGTGCAACCCACCTTCCGGGCCAGGATCTTGGTGTACTTGAGGGGTTGGTAGTTAACGGACCAGCTGGAGATGGCTGTGCCACTCTGCGCTATGGCCCTGTGGAACAGACCTGAAAAGAGACGTGGGAAAGAGGGATGCTTTGGTGAGGTTCAGGGCAGAGATGGATGCTTGATGTATAAATCACATAACTTTCTTTCTACTAGAGAACTTGATTAAAAGTAGAGTTTTACAGTTTTTCCCTATCTCGTGTTTCTCACTAGAGAAAAGCTGGTAGACACAGGATGGGACTACAGACCCAGAGCATCACTGACGGAGCATGCTGTGGGGCTTTAGCTTCAAAAAGTGGAGGCAGGACTGGGAAAAAGCTCATCTGAGATGTCAAAAGATCTATTTTTTCCTTTCTTGAGCTTGCTGCCCCCCCCCTCTCTCTTTAAGCTTCTGTTTGAATGTATTTCCCCCTCTCTTTCCCCCTCTTTGTCTCTCTCTCCTCTCTCTCTGGCTGTCCTGTGCTGTTTAAACCACTCAAGTGGCTCATTAAGGGGGCCGCCTGGCTCTCTCTCGTTTCCTCCCGCGCTCCATTTTTTCTTTCTCTCCCTTCTCCTGGGCCGAAGATTGGTCAGTTAATAATTAAGCAGAGCTGCAGAGCCTTCTTTCCCTGGGAAATCAATTATAGTAAGAAGTAGCTTGGAAACAGCTATACCTACATATCTGCACCAAGAGAGGCCGAGGAGGGGAGGAGAGACCGATAGAGAGGGTATATTTTATTCGTCTTCAAAATCAGTTTCTTTGTCGCTCCTTTCCTTCCCTGCTTGATACCTTGCTCTACTCGGCTGCCGCTTTTTTCATATTTTCCATTTCAAAGCATTTTATTCCCTCTTTTTCCTCTTCAGCATTATTATTACACAGTCTCCTGTTTCTCATCCTGTCCTTGTCTCACTCCTCTTAACTGTGCATGGATACTGATTACTGTCCTCTGCCTCCCTCTAACCTTCATATCAGTGTCACTAACAGCCCCCTCTTACATCCTGCTATCCGTCCTGTAAGCCTACGATGTCAAGCCTCATTTGTGACACTGTGTTGTTGACATGATCGGTGTCCCTTAAGTGTGAGGATGACAGACTCCTTACCTGGCACCCTTGTGGAGGGGAGAAGGGGAGGAGGCATGACAGACAGGTGGCGTCTAGTGGGCTGATGTAACGCCATTAGATGCTGATGAAGAGGAAGATGACGACGGGTGATGACAAAGCGCAGGCATGAGGACAGACAGGTGACAGTGAGGGACGGGGTGAGGCTGGTTGTCAGCAACAAGACAAAAGGGGATAAGAGTGGCGCTCCTCAGGTCTCAAGGTTGTTTTTAAGATTTTTTATTTGAGCTCACTTGAGCTGGAACGTAATCAGTGTGGATTAGCATTAATGCTGGAAGCGGAGCAAGTTGGAGACTATAATTAGAGACATCTCGGGAGCTCACTTGTTGGTTTAATCCTTACAGAGAGAAAGAAAATGTGAGGAAAAGGTAACATTTTACATTGACGCACATAAATCCACAACTGACAAGCTGCTTATTAGCATATTAGCAGCAGAATAGCTCCTCATCAGTCACTGCTCTTTATAAAGCATTAACGTCTTATTCTGCATATTCTACAACTTGAAGACCATTTAGAGAGTTTCCTCTCTAACCTTCTTATTGCTGTTTAATAACTGCTGAGTTAGTCATGGGCACAGTTAGACTTTAGAACAGGGGATATGTTCTGAGTTAGTCTAGTAACAGCTGTCGTTTTGTGCTCAGTCACCCACACCACATGTTATTAATCTTATGGGATGGTACCACCACCCTTTAAAGGGCTGTACACATGGAACTAGTAGTGTCATGGCAACCAGAGACCAATGACTTGTAGTGTACTGAGTTAAATGAATCTCAGCTTGAAGGTAAATATGTCCAATGAGAACAAAGGATGCCTCTGACTAACACATGACAGGGCTGTAAGATATACAATATTAATACATTAACTAGATAAGTAAACATGAAAAAATTATATGCCAGCAGACACCTATTGAGTAACTTCATCACTTTACTTATACTGATCTCATCATAAAATCATAACACATAGCACTCATACTTTAACTGTTATTTACTATTATTATGCAGTAATTACAAGGTTTTTAAAGGGAACTGAACTAACGGGCTGTAGAATATTGCCTTGCATTGTAAGCTGTTTTTAAACCTTTTCATAATTAATTAAAGAGGCCAGAAGCTACTAATACGGATTTTAATAATTAATGTGTATCTTCATATAAAGTATTTCCATTAATTACACTACTAATACTACTATGAATTATAATAATGAAAGCACATAAGTTACAATATACAGTAACCCATTTAATATTAGTCACTTTGAGGGATCTTGGGCCAGTTGTTTACCTCCTTTAAGCTACGCTAATCACGCCATGACTTAGCAACACAAAGAAAATATAAACCTTTCCCTTCAAAAGACGTTAAGTTAGCAGGCTTTATATGTTGTATATGTGTATATAAAATCAGACAGGGACTCTCACCTACCAACAGGAAAGTGTGGGGGTGGTCTGGGTTAATGTGAAGGGTTAACAGACATCAGTGGTAATTACAGACATTGTGTTAAACAGATACAGCGACACAGCAGCAGCGCACAGATGCTCATTCAAGCTTTGACAACACATTTGTTTTCAAGGCACATCTACGCAGACAGAATGAGTCAAAATTAGAGACGAGTCAGACGTCTGCTTGGTGCCCCACACACACACACACGCACGCACACACACACACACACACACACACACACACACACACACACACACACACACACACACACACACACACACACACACACACACACACACACACAC
>VURO01003309.1:3031-15519 GCA_015108175.1 Pelvicachromis taeniatus | reverse complement strand
CTGATCATCAACTGGCGGCCCGCGGGCCAAATCCGGCCCGCTGAGCCGTTCAATCCGGCCCGCTGAGCCGTTCAATCCGGCCCGCGACTGGAAATCCAAAATTGTGAGGATCAAAAATAAAGTAGTGGTCCACACTTTTAAAGCAACTAAAAGTGCTCTATAAATAAAGTTGACTTAGCCTAACTGAGTTGAGGCAAAATATCTATCACTCCTAGTGGCTGAATGTGGTATAGGTGATGGGAGCCTGAATCAAATGCCTTAAGTTTTGTAATGAAATGGAAGAAGTATAAACATTAAACATAATGTTAAGCCAAAATTAGATTTTTATTTGATTTTCTCCTTGGGGGTCCGGCCCCCAAGGAGACTGTCTGGTAAAACTCTGGCCCTCTGACAAATATAGTTGATGACCCCTGCTGTAATGGGTAAACTCCACATTAAAATGCATTTGTCATGTCAATACAAACCCTCAGCATATGTATATGCTTTAATAACCCTATTGTATGTATGCATTAACTCTGGGAGCCAAAAGTGAGAATGGGGGCCAAGTTTTCAAATCAAAAATCAGATCATACTAACACAGGTAATTACAGCTGTAAGCATTGCAATAATCTCCACAGATCAAGAGTTCACCTCGTGTTAAGGATAAAGATAATGTTCTCTCACACAGGTAATTGCTTTAATAAAGGAATTTAAATGACATAGATGATTGCAGCTAATGTATGCCTGCTGAACAGATTTGATTGGCACATTAAACCATCTCATGAACATAGTGTGCGTTACAGCCTTAGTTTGTCCTGGCATGCAGCACAGTGTTTAAAGAAACTGTGTCTCATTGTCTCTGTAGGTTTTTGTTGTGTGTTTTTCATATGGATTCACACCCTATTCCATCCATTTTCCACATATGTGCCTGTGTATATGTTTTTATATTTTTTTTTGTTCTCATAGTGTTTCGTAGCATGCCTCTTAGCTCATTGAGCTGGAAAGAAAACATTTTGAAATGATGGATTTGAAGAAATGAAGCTTGTCTTTATGTGTGCTTGCTGATGCTTCAAGAATAAGTCCCCATGGAAAACTAACCAAGAGCACAGTAAATGAGGGGCGATGGGTTCTTCCATTCTGACGTTTTAAAAAGAGAGAGACATGGCACTTGAAGATTCCTAAACTGAAATCTGTGGGAAAATGCCATAACATCAAAGATTGTTGTGTAACATTTGCGTGGCGTGGCGATGTGTCAGTTTTCATCGGGTACTCCAGCTTCCTTCCACAGTTGAAAGACATGCATGCTGCATTAATTTTGAATGACTGTCTGTTATTCCTGTGAGAGACTGGCCACCCGAGACCTTGAATTGGAAAAGTGGCAACGAAGATGGATGGATGGTATAACATTTAGCCGGAAAAAGGTTTTTTGTTTTTTAAAAATCCCATCAAGTTAATTAATTTTTATATCCATCCATCCAGCCAGCCAGCTTATCCGGGGCTGGGTCGCGCTTCACACTCTGCTGCGAACCGAAAAATCCCGAACAGAATCGGTGACAAAGGGCAGCCCTGGCGGACCCCATCACCCACCTGGAACAAATCCGTTGCAAGAGCGGACCAAGCTCTTGCAACGGTTGTACAAGGATCGAATGGCCCGTAGCAACGGGCCAGACACCCTGTATTCCCGGAGCACCCCCCACACGACACCTCGAGGGACACGGTCGAATGTCTTCTCCAAGTCCACAAAACACATGTAGACTGGTTGGGCAAACTCCCATGCACCCTCAAGTATCCTTGAGAGGATAAAGAGCTGGTCCAGTGTTCCACGGCCGGGACGAAAACCGCATTGTTCCTCCTGTATCTGAGGTTTGACTAACAGATGAACTCTCCTTTCAAGCACCCTGGCATAAACTTTCCCAGGGAGGCTGAGGAGTGTGATTCTCCTATAGTTGGAACACACCCTCAGGTCCCCCTTCTTAAAGATGGGAACCACCACCCCGGTCTGCCAATCCAGGGGTACTGCCTCTGATCTCCACGCAACATTGTAGAGGCGTGTCAACCAAGACACCCAAGACAAGTTTGCTCTCAAATCTCCAAATTACTTTAACTCCGCCCACTTTACTTAGGTCATTTTGACTGTCACTGCAAGTTTCTGAATTTCATGCGCATTCCTTGTTATCTCCCCACTACACTGCTGCTTCTCACTGCTTAGAGGTCTGTGTTTAGATGGTATAGGAACAACTGCATGTCCCTACAGATTTTTAAGATCCCAAAATACAGAGGAAAGTAAGGAATGTATTGTCTGTAATCATGTCACCCACACAATCTTGAATGAGACCAGCTGTCTCTTTTGCTTTTTTGGTTGTTTTTTTCCAGTTCAGTTCAGTATTATTTATATAGCAACCAAATCACAACAACAGTCACCTCAAGGATCTTTATATTGTAAAATAAAGTCCTTACAATAATAGAGAGAAAGCCCCCAAAATCAGACCATCCTATGACCAAGCACTTGGTAACAGTGGAAATGAAAAAAAAAAAAAAAACCCTTTTAAAAAGGAAGAAACCTCTGGCAGAGCCATGCTCAGAGATCTCTTTTGTTTTTAATGTTTGGGATTATAGGATACTGGACTTTTATCAATGGCGCGACAGTATGGAAGCTTTCTGTGTGTGCACGTGTGTGTGTGCGCGTCCGTGCATGTGTGTGCATTTGTGGTTAGTCTTTCCAGACTAACACAGTTAATTTCAAGCGGGGGGAGAAAAAAAAACCCAGTTGTGGACAGCAGCAGCTTCACTTCATCCCGGCTGTGGTCACCTTGAGCTTCTAATATGCTACCCTGCAGAGTGACAGGCAGGCATGAAAGGAAAAGGGAGCTTATTGTGCATTAAAAGCTACCAGTCTGCCACTTATTCAGCACAAAGTGAAGATGAGAGAGATGGAGAGAAAAGAAAGCAAGTCTGTGGCTCTTCTTTATTTATGAAGTGGATGAGTAAACCACACCAAGGCAACCACAGAAAAATGAACATGATTACTAATGCATGTTGTGTGAATTATCCAGATTCGACCACAGAATACAAAGACGTTTCTGTTCCAGTGAAATATATGCATAATGTTTCAAGACTGCAAAGTTGAATGTGGTAGTGATCACTTTTAGTCATGTCCATCCGCCACACCTAAACTAGTGCCACTCAAAAAATTGTGCAAAGGTTTTTGGGGTAATGTTTTTTTGTAATTAAATTCTAAAAGTTAAAATGTAATGCATGTCTTTTATTTAATTGAAATGTCATGGAGGTGATCACCTTGCAGCACTGCTGAGGTTGTATTGAAGCGCAGGTTGCTTAATCAGCTTTATAATCGTCTCTGTATTTTTTGGGTCAAGTGTTTTCGTCTTCCTCTTGACAGTACTTCACAGACTGTTTGTGGGACTGAGGTCAAATGAGCTGGATGACCAATCAAGCGCAGTAATAACATGGTCAGCACACCATTTGGCAGTAGTTTTGGCTCTGTGGGTAGGTGCTAACTCCTGCTCCAATAGAAATCAGCATCTCCATAAAGCTTCTCAGCAGATGAGAGCATGATGTGCTCTAAAGTTTCCTGTACAAGGTTGCACTGACTTTGGACTTAGAGAGGAACAAGCACAGTCACAGACTTCACGCTGGACTTCAGAGACTTTGGATTCTGTGCTTCTCAGTCCTTCCTCCCGACCATAAGACATTTATTCTCTAATGAAATACAACATTACCTCCATCTTACAACAGGACTTTGTACCACTGAGCAACAGGCCAGTCTTTACCCCAGGTAAGACGCTCCTGACATTGTTTTCTTCTCCAAAATTTGAATTGATTTTTCCTCACAGTCCTCTCGAGGCTCCCCGTCGCCTACGAACCTTTTCCTACCACACTTTTTCCACTTCTAGTTAACTTTTCATTAACGTGCTTCAGTACGGCACTATTTAAACAGCCAGCCTTTTAAGCAATGACCTTCTGTGGCTCACCCTCCTTATACAGGGCATTGATGATTGCCACCTGAACAGTTGTCTAGTCACCAGTCACGATTGCAGTTGTGTGTGTGCTGAACTAAACGGAGAAATAAACACTACTTATACAGTTTGAATAGTGATGTATTCAAACTGGAAATTGAATATAATAAAAATTATAGATTCTGGACTTTTGATTCTCGTGAGCTATAAGCTATAGTCATCAAAATCGAGATGAAAAGGCTAAAAATATTTTACTCTTGATGTTATGAATGTAAAATACATGAAAGTTTACATTTTAAAAATGTTATGCCTGCAATTACTGGATGGTTTAGGTTAAATCCTACAGGTGTTGTGCCACAATGAGGTTAACATTTCTACTCGGATATTGAACTCATGTACCGAGTTTTGGTGCATTGTGAAAGGATTTGTAACTGATTATCGTTCAATAAAAGTTAGATTTTGGAGCTTACTCCATCTTCTGTAGCCTGAAGTTCTAGAGCTGCATGTTTTATTTTTTTATTTTTATTTTTTTTTTCAGTGGATTATTCATTTGACACTTTAATATTTTAACTTGCACATGAGAGGGATCCCTGCCATCTGCCTGCAAGCTATATGATTTCATCTCAGCTCACCAGCCTCTTCACACCTGCACATCAATCAGCAGCTTGCCAGCAACCCAACAGCTGAATGTCACAACTGCTCTACCTTGATTTGTATTACCCATGTGCCAGTCTGCTACTGCATTGCAGAGGAGAATAAGAGTTGAGACTGTGGTACTGGCTGCTGTCTCTTGGAAACGGCATTGAAGTTGGATGAACTGTGTCAGCTTTATCCTGTCGAGGTCCAAAGGAAAGGTTGTTTTTTTTTCCTTCGGGTGTTCATGCTCAAAGTCAGAAATGTGTGTGCACGTGCAAAAATTGAGCGTGTAGATAAGTCACTTCAGGCTGAATAACAGCAGGAGGGGATGTCAAGCTGAGATCCTGACTCAAGCTTGAGCCAGTCCCACTTCCATTAGTTCAAAGGACATAACATTGATTACATTCATTTCCTGAAGACTGACCTAAACCATCAATTCTTAAACCTTGCCCTCATTTTCACCTTCTGCTAAATTTAATCAGTTGTTTAGTCCAACACTCAATGATCTGCAGTGCAAAGCGTTTCTTTTTGACCACAGAAGGGACACGGGTCCTCGCTGTGTGAGTTCTGTAAACATCCAAACACGAGTCAAAGTACTTCTTCACATTTAATATTTTCCACTTTGAACTGAAAGCAGCTTAAGTGCTCAGAAAGGCCTCGATCAGTTCACAGTTATCAAAGCGTTTAGCTGCTGTACACTTGAAAATGCGCCGATCGATAAATACAGACACACACACGCAGAGTTATGCTACACTAACACTATCCTGTCACCCCAGTAGTGCTCACATCCCTCTGCTCCCAGGCTGTGTGAGTCACTGGGATTTTGGTGAAGTGTAGATGCTGGTTTTGCAGTTTTCTGCTGCAGCAAGCAGATCAAACAGTTGATCACAGTCTCTGTGGTATATTTTGCGCTCATTTTCTCTGTGAATATTTGCTCAACAATACTAACACTCAGTCAGTTACAGTATTATATCATGTGACCCCACATTCCTGTGACATGGTGCCGCCATGTTTTTCCCAACTGTAGGAATTAAGTCGCGCCATTTATCCATAATGACACTGCTTATGCCAGTCTTTTTATTGTGTGCTATATTAACTATTTAGGTACACTTATGCGCTTGTGTTTTGTTTTCAGCTGAGTGCGCATCACTGCCGTGCTGAAAAATCTATGTGGTGTTTGAATTAACTTTAAAAACACCCTGCATGGTCTTTAAGCAGGCTTCGATTTATGCCATTTTCACAGGACTCCATGCTGTCCTACACTGAACCATCGTTAATCAGCAGTAACTTGAATTAATAGTTCTCTGTATGACTTCATTTGTCTCTCACACGTTGGAGAGGAATTTTGTCATTTCATTTGTTTATGCACAACTCTCTTAAGGTGCTTCTACAGTGTTGAGGTGAGGACTTTGACTGCACCATAGCAAAGCATTGATTCTTTTTATTTATTTCTTTTCTTTCCAGCCATTCTGTTGTAGATTTGCTGCTGTGCATGAGATCCTTGTCTTGCTGCATAACCCAGTTTTTGGTAAGCTTTAAAAGAGGTGGTCACACCTGATTATAATCCAGGTCATTTGATTAGCAGCACCTGGCTGCTACCTGCTCTCTTGATTCCTATAGAAGCAATAAAGGTGGACTCAGTTTTTCAGAGGGCGTCATAGAGTCCTGCCAAACCTTTTGTGTTCACATAACTGTAATTGTAGAAATTTCATGAAGCAAGTTCTTTGCTTTGGAATTATTGCTGTTATTATTATTGCTGTTAAGTCATAGTAGTAGTATCAGCCTTCATAATCTATCGTCCATCTATCCGACGATTAACCATCTATCTACTTTCCAGATTACCGTATATCTTCCAATTCCAATATCTTCCGGGCATTTATTCAAAAAATTATCCGGCCGCCCCGGCGTTTAAAAGAGACCGCCGGTTATTGGAGACCAGCTTTTATTCCCTTATCAGAATTGTTACGGAAGTGAGAGGGAAAGAGGACCCAGGTACGGTTTTTAGACTGAGGTGAAAAGCACTTACACTGCTCCAAAACGTATTCCAACAGTTCACAAATAATGCAGTTCCCAATTGTGCTCCTCCTTTGTTCCCGAGTGTCTCCTTGTCTGTGGTAGCCCAGTGCACGAGTGGTGCTCCCCGAAACTTCACTCAACCCGACTCTCCAGGAGAGA
The DNA here is from genome assembly GCA_015108175.1 of Pelvicachromis taeniatus. NCBI lineage: Eukaryota > Metazoa > Chordata > Actinopteri > Cichliformes > Cichlidae > Pelvicachromis > Pelvicachromis taeniatus. The sequence goes on along the minus strand of VURO01003309.1, from coordinate 8,755 downwards.
AAGTAAAAAACCAGAAAATCACAGTTAGCCAGTTCACTAGCCAACAGTTCCAGTTCAGTGTAATAATCTCACTTTGATGGTCGCCACACATCCAGCTTAAATGCCGCTGGTCGTAGATGACGACTGATTGGAAACAGCTGGCCGAGTGATGAGACGCGGGAGGACCGACGACAGTGTGGAGGGTTTTTTTGGATTTTTTTTGAGTGACATTCCAGTCACACTACATTCCAGTTGGTGGCGGTAATGCACCATTCAGTTGTTTGCCAACCGCCAATAAAATTTAAAAAGAAGAAGACAGCGCGGAGGGATTTCTGGGTCGAACGTCGCCCGGCTACTATTGGAGACCGGCGTCTATTTGCGTGATATGTTTTCAAACCGCCATTTATTAGAAACCGTTTAAAAAGGGACCGGCTACTAATGGAAGATATATGGTATATTTATTATATTAAACACATAACTTAAAAAAAATTCTTCTCAGCTAATCCACCTTATTGATCACAGTGACTTTCACTAGTCATTAGTAGCCCTTACATTCTGGGCCAGTCAGTAAACTTGTATTTTATCTGCCCTGGACAAAATCTTCCTGGATGTCCACTCAGCCTTGTGCTGGTTCTTGGTGTCTTTAATTGGATCCAGAGCTATTTTGGCTGCTACCTGCTGATGATGCCCCTTGGAAATCAAAACTGGTTTCAGAGTAATTCACATTTGGGCATTTGTGATGCCAGGCTTAGGTCATCAGTGCAACTGTTTTGAGAGCTATAGCTCTTGAGCGCCGCGCTGAGCAAGAGAACAGCTGCTGAGAGGGCGATACATCATTTAGAAAGAAACAGCAATTGTTTTTGTTTTTCGGCCAGACTGAAAATGCCATTATCTAGATTACAAATCTGACCATAACATGATTCAACATCACCGAGAAACTTAAGCCTAAGCCAGCCTGTTTGTCATCTGGGAGACTGTGTCATCTGACAGAGAGAGAAAGAGGGGAATGGACATTAAGGAGAGGTGGAAGCGGAGGGAAAATTACTATATTAATGGATGGCTTGCAGACACTAGGAGTGTGAGTGAGAAGGGGATGCAGGACAGACTTGATGGAAAAGGAGAAAGAGATGAAAAAGACTTAAGCCAATAGATCTTCAGCACAAACAATATTTGCCAGGAGTGACAGATTGTCAGAAATAGCCTGCACATCATTAGGTCCACATATCATCCCAACTTTTCTGTATTGGATTACAAAACAAATTAGTATTCAGCGGGTGTTCTTTTTCCCCCCTCTTAAACCCACAGCACCGTCAACATGTGCACTGCAGGGACTTATTTGCATAATCAATCGTTTTTAATTTAACAGTTTGGCATCCTTAAACTTTCAGTACCCGTAGAACTTTGCAGAGCTGCTGCAGTTAATCATGTTGACATTAAGGAATGCTTCAGTAATTAATTATATTATACGCGTTTCAAATGCAGCGAGGAAACCGAGAGATGGTGTGAATACAGTGCTAGCGGTTAACCTGCTCTACCTGGCAGACTTAAAATAAACTGAGCTGAGCTGAAGTAAAATTGACAAATGTGACGGATAATCAACAGTTTGACTCTGTAACTGTATAAATGTTGTTTTTAAATTAATATAGTGGTTATTGTCATTTTCCAAACATTCTCAGCCTACAGCCTCTCCAATGTCACATTTTGCTGTCAGACATCAGGCTTCTCAGAGCTCTAAAAATACATTTTTGCTATTTTCTGTCACGTTATAGACATATAATGGATATACCGTATATCTTCTAATAGTGGCCCGTCTCTTATTGATGCCGATTTATAATAAACGCCGGTTTGAAAACATGTCACGACAAATAGACGCCGTCTCCAATAGTAGCCGGGCGACCTTCGACCCGGAAGTCCCTCCGCGCTGTCGTTGGTCCTCCCACGTCTCATCACTTGGCCAGATGTTTCCAATCAGCCATCATCTATGACCAGCGGCATTTAAGCTGGATGCGCGGCGACCGTCGAAGTGGAATTATTACACTGAACTGGAACTGTTGGCCAGCGAAGCTGCTAACTGTGATTTTCTGGTCTTTTACTTCCTCTTGAGGACAGTCGGGCGGAGAGAAGTTTCGGGGAGCACCACTCGTGCACTGGGCTACCACAGACAAGGAGACACTCGGGAGCAAAGGAGGAGCACAACTGGGAACTGCATTATTTGTGAACTGTTGGAATACGTTTTGGAGCACTTTAAGCACTTCATCGCCGGTCTCTTTTAAACGCCGGGCCATCCGAATAATTTTTTGAATAAACACCGTTTCTACTATTGGAAGATATACGGTAATCCGAAAAAGAATTTGAGCACTTAAATTCAGTTACAGTAGTGCAATACACATAATGATTGATAAGATAAGATGTATTTTAATGAGTGACTGACCTTATTTAATAAATAAAAATGTAGTATTTTACCCTCCTTTAAAGATGAAAGAGTGAATTTTAAACAGTTCACCCTCATTATTAATTTATTTATGGAGCTTTTTGTAAGCACAGTGCTCTTATTAAAACCCAAGATCAATGGGTCAATCAATTAAAGATCACCAGAAATATCTCAGACTGTGATATAGGACATCAATCTTTTTGCATAGCACAAGAGAAGATGTATAAAATCAGTGTACTTGGAGTTGGGGTATGAGAAAACATCAATGTTACCACAAAGTCAATTTAATATCTATTTCGCACTTTTCATCAACAACTTTTCTGTGTGTTTTCTTTCCACTTTGGACTTCGTGATACTGGGATAGGATGAGATGGAAGCAGATGATCTGCCTAAAGGGAGCAACCGAAAAAATAAATTAAGCAGACATTTTAACAAAAGATCCGTGCTGTAGCTTAGTAAACCTAGTACAATAGGGAAAAACAGTCATTCAAAATGAGCAAAATTACTGTGCAATGAGTTTGCTACCTTTTTGCCTTTGAAATGGTTGCTTTGAAGTCTGGGATCAGGTTTCCATTCAGTTGTGGTAAGTAGTCATCTTCAAGGCGACTTTGGTGCATTGAAACTCTGTAAAGATGAGGTCAGTTTGCTATGAGTTTGACTGAATGGGGTCAAGTTGACTATTATATGCAATCTGTTTGTGATAATATGCCAATTAACTATGATAAACCTGTGAAAATGGCAAATTTGTTACCATCATCATTCACGTTAACTCCATACATTCAGAGTTCAGCCAGAAACCCAAAGATCTGAAACAAACAAATCCCTCCACAAATAGTGACAGACTTGCTGCAGAATGACATAGGTGCTCACCAACTTTGCTTTTATATAGGAATATATACAGAATAACAAATACTAATAAACCAGTCTGCAGCCAGTTGTTGAGCGTCCTATTTGAAAGAGACTCGTTTCAGCTCTCAGTGTTGCAGACTGACTTAGATTGACTGCAACATGTTGGTAGTTTATCTGTTTCGGTTATTTGCAAACTTTCGCCAGCCTTTCTGAGAGTGATCGTCTGAGTCAGACCAAAACTGTTTGGAGACGGGTTGCCAACCACCCTGTGATCAAAACTGAATTTGTATTTAAATGCAAGCCCAGGACAATAACCGATGTTTCCCTTTCCTTTCACATGGAGCTTGCAGTTCTATTTTTTACTCTAGTATGCCTGAGCTATCAGCTGTTAGCAGGAATTTTGGAGTGTTCATTATACATTACATTCCCTTACCAGTTTAATAATAAATAGAATTATAAGCTGTTTGCCAAACACCTGTTAAAAATCAGTAACTTAGAACACTGTGTTATTTCTCACTGAGGCCAATTGTGCCTCGCTGATACCTGGATGACCCGCATGTATCTACACCGATTACTCTGCACCGAGCACAGGTTTTCATGTCTCATTAACAGGGAAATGAGTTAATGTGAAGCGATAGCAGGCATGATGAGCCCTCTTTGTCTTTGGATATGTGTACATTTGCCCGATCATTTAATTAAATGGCTAGAGCTAGCTCTAGTCTAACTGGGCTGCTCATTAAACCCATAACACGAAAGCAGAAAGGCAAAATGGATCTGATCATAATCAGGATTGAGGGAAATGATTTCCAGGCAATTGCCTCTTTAGCTTATTGACATATTAATGTTCTCTGCATACATTTCGCTTGCTTTTGTTTTGCGCACATAAGTGTGTTTTGAATATTTTGTGAACGTTTTCATTTATCATTTAATTTGAGTGCAACCAGTATTTGCCAACTGCAAAAAAATGCGAAAGCCTCCTTTTGAATAAACGTTTGGTATATAATTGTTTATGTCCGTGTCCATACGCAACGCCCACACACACCACCCCAAACCCACCTCATTCTCACATGACGCTGTATATGAAATCGTCGGTTCGTCTTGTTAATATGCTGCGTCTAATGATGCATAGGAAAAGCAATCAGCGAGGCGGCAGAGGAGATCTGCTCGAGGAGCAGCGTTAATAACTTAGGGAAGCAGGAGAGTGCAGAGTCCCCGCTGGTTCGACACAACATGTACACAAAATACACGCAGGAAATTTGCAATATGCTGCATTCAGCACACTTTTTGCTCTATACTTAATTTTTCACGTGTGACTTAGTGGTTTGGTTAGGATTGAGTCTGCGGTGTAAAGAACGCTTCCATCGCCTGTGGTATGCACATATAAGCCATCTGTCGCGCACATGTGTGCATCTGTGAGATCAGCGTAAGCTCAGTAGGCCGTGACCCGGCTGAACGTAGGGTAGAGGCTTTAAATAATTTACCCGCCGCCCATTCAAGCTGAACTCACTTTCACACCTCGCCAGAAGCAACATCTCGATCACCGCATCTCAGCTAATGACAAGTGATGGCTGATGATGTAAACATGGGTGAATGTGTTCTTACTCGAGCTCTCCTTCTCACTGAGGGTCATTTTAAATATAGCTGACATAAGTGCAACATCGACTGATGATGATGACGATGTGTTTATGGTACTAATGCGAACCATTACGTAATTTATTGTAGCCTCTGCTGATTTGCGTTTTGCCCAGTAAGCACAAATCCTGCAGAGGGGAAAACCCATGTGCATAGTTTATGTGAACACTTGAGGCTTCGGATGGGAAAGATGCTTTGCTGGTTAAAACACTGATTAACAGCCTGTATTATACTGTCTCTCTCATAAGCCTAATACCCAGCTACAGGTGAAAGATGTAAATTTAGGCTCACTTAATTTTAGGAAGCTGTAGGATTGTCAGAGTCAGCTGAGACTGTGCGTTGTTGGTTTTTTTTTTTCAGTTGCATCTGTTCAACTTTTTAGCCTACTTCCTAATTGCTGATCAGTGGAAACAGTCCTCTGATGTGATCAGCGAGTCTTTGTTAATCATTTATGTGATTTTAAACTTTAGTTTGATTAGCTTTTCAGAGGCTTTTCTATTTAGGCTCATTTGTGTGTATTGACCTTCAATTTAACTGCGATTTAAGCCAATTTACTGTTCTTATTCCCAACCTCATAATATCTTGATTAACAAACTACAATTCTGTTTCATCTGATGCTTTGGATGCGCACGACTTGCTGTCCTCAGCCGAGTTCCGACTGAAGTGTGCAAACAGGGCATGACGGGTCCTCGCAAATTGAAATGTCAGCCATCGCGTTAATTCCACAGAAACGGCATAAGAGAAAGAGAGGGGACTGAGGCAGAAACACGGAGCAGCAGAATGTTTTCACCAAACCCTTGACCCCTTCTGCCCTTCCATTGTTCACCCCCCCC
>VURO01003308.1:5941-27747 GCA_015108175.1 Pelvicachromis taeniatus | reverse complement strand
CCGCTCTCAACTGATTATGTAACGGACCTGTTGACAGATGAGATTTTGATCTTTTAAGCTTTAAGCAGGTAGCTCATTAGCGTTAGCATGTGCTGCATTTTTGTGTTTATGTGTGTGTTTGCAGGGTGAGTGGCTGATAGTGTCATTAAGGCACCTTTGGTGAAAATCTGTTCTCAATTGTTGTGGTGATTTCTGCTGTTTTAATTTGGACAGTAAAGGCGCTGCCAGGTCTACCCGCCATGATTCTGTTCCCATGCTCCCCGAACTGCTACATGTGCAAACTTTCTTTTATGCCCCGTGTCCATAAAAAAAAAAAGCCCAGCTCACAATTTCTTTTCCAAAATCATGGTGTGTCACGAGTGACGAGTCTTTGTTTAAAGGGTGTGAATAATGTGCCGAAAATTACTCTGTGTTTTCTGAAGCATCGTAAACTAAAACTCGGTACCTTAGTCATTCTCTGTGTCTGTGCTATGGCTTTTTAAAAGTGCAAGTAAACTGTAAGAAAAGGGGGGAAAAAAACACACAATAGGGAGAAAATAAAACAAAAGCCCATAATTCAGATTAAAAAACAAACAAACATTAGAACAACTTATCTAGTTTTTTAGCTTTTATTGTACCGACAAAACAAAGGAAAAAGTTCATCAAAAGTTTAAAAGAGACGAGGCAATTTATTTCTATATATAATGATATAATGAGTTGGAGATGTAAATTTGAAGACACATTTCAGCAATGAGTCTGTTGTAGAGACTGTGGGCCTCGGACGCTAATGTACAATCTCAGCTCTAAGTTGAGGAACAGCTAGTAAAGATTTGCCACAGGATCTGTGTGGGTATGTGTGGAGCAAATGCTGGGAAAAGCTAAAGCCAGACCCTGGAGAGCTCTGAGGGTGATAAATATAACATTCATAACTTTGCTATATTTTAAAATCAACTGGAAGCTTCGGTAAAACAACTGATTTGGTGATGTCTCTGTTTTTAGTAAAAAAAATCAGTTTTAGAAAAACGTAATATTATATTACATGTGATTATTTGTAAGCACTGAATAATCAAAGCAGTCACACTTTTCGATTAGTGCGTTCTCTGCTTGTTTTTTCTGTATCCTCTGCACCCTGGTATTTTGTTAATTTGAGTCTTATGTTGGAATGGGCTCGATTCTGTATTCAATGAGCACATTTCTCAGTCCCTCCAGGCCCTCTGCTGTCCCAGCTGACAGCTGGCTACAAGCACCTCTGACTCTGCCTTAGAGGATGAGATAAGCTACCACATGATTGGATGGAATGAAAACAGTTTCTGAAGAAAAACTGTGCGGTTGCATCAGAAAAAGCAAATAGTAGAATACAATTAAAGGAAATAGAGATTAGTTAAATCCATTTATGATTAAATTTACTAAAATTGCAGCAAGTTTATTGTCCTCCAATAAAATTGCACATAAATGTTTGCCAGTTCAGGATTAGGAGTGCATTATGTTTCTTCACTTTTGTATATCTTTTAATTTGATTTCCATGGTCCAAACAGACCAATCATATATCATGTTGGAATATTAAGGGGATGTAATGTCAGTCATAGTGGTGTTGCTGGGACCAGTTTAACCATGGAGTTGAAACAGAAATCCGATGGATTTTTGGTTTGCCTCTTTGTTCTTTGGCCTCAACCAGCAGGATATGCGATTATAGATGATTATTCAACTAAAAAATCTCATTCTGCATGTTTCTGATATCTTTGTTTTGACTTGTGTAGGAAAATGCACATGTGTTTGAGTCTGGGCGAACATGATTAGGTGGGGTGCTGGCTGTTAAAAAGAGCTAATAAAGTCTGTTCCCTTTCATTAGCATGTGGTAAAATGGCCTGGCGAAATTAGTTTGTGTTTGTGCGCGTTTAGGTGTAGGTCAGTTTAATGGTGTTTTTGTTAACTAGGTAATATTTCAGGTGCTGAGACAACATGCGCTGGAGTGTATGCGTGTGAGCGTGCGTTCATTAAATACGTGTTATGTTGTTAACAGCACACCTCGTTGGCCAAACAAAATGAGGTCATTAAACTGGTGTACAACTGTGCTGCTTGTGTACTTACACTTAACAAAGGCAGGCTTATATTTGTGAATGTAAGAATTGTATATGCATATGCATGTGTGTGTGTGTATGCGTGTGTAAATAAATACAGCTGTGTTAGCATGTAAGATGTTATCCTGGTAAGTCAAAGTAACCTTGATGGAAAAACCACTAACAAACAGACTGCTGTGGTCCAGTTTGAAGTCTTGAAGGGGCAGTGCCAGTTAGAGTTCTTTTGTCCTGCTATTGCCAATTGGCTAAATCCTCTTTTTAAAATATAAATATTTGTATAAATATTTCATTGTAATTTTACACCGCAATGGATGCTGAAAAAAAGAGAAAATTCTGTCTATTTATTTATTCATTCAAAGAAATAAGGTGCAATGTGAATGAAAACTGCAAATGATATAAATAAAACACTCATAGCTGGCAAAGAAAAAAAAATTGCCACGTCAGCGGAAACAGTCACGTCAAAAATCCTTTGATTTTTAAAGCATTTTGTTGTAGATTTGTTGATGAACTTATGATATTTGTCCTGTTGCAGCACTAAATCTCCACAAAGCTTTAGCTGTCAGACAGATGGTCTCATGTTTGACTTTGGTGTACAGAGAAGGTCACTGGCAGGATGACTGCAATGTACTCAGGTCCTGTAGCTGCAAAACACGCCTGAATAATCGCCCCTCCCGCTGGCATTTGTGCTGATATCCTGTGTTTGGTTTTCATCAAATGTGTGGTATGTTTGGTCGCGTTTGTTCCAGAAGTTATGTGGTTTGTTCAGATGCAACTTTGCAAACGTAAACTGTGCTGCCATGTTCTTTTACAAGCCAACCTTGTTCAGTCTTTTTCTAACTGTACTGTCGTGAACTCAAACGCTGAACATGCTAACTGAGGCCTGTGAAGATGTAGGTCTTGGGTTTTTGGCAGTGTCTCTGAGCATTGCACGGTCTGACCTTGGAGTGAATTTGCTGGACAATCCACTCCTGGGAAGACTATTTGTGATAAAATATACCTGAGTGACTGCACAGTCACAGTCCTGTGAAAACTTTGCTTTTCACTGTGACTTGTCTAGTTATGCTAACTGCAAACAGCTAAGAAGCTAACTGTTTGAGGCCAATAATGAAGGTGGAAGGGGAGTCATTGTGGATTAGCAGTTATTCTTGTTAATTTCTTCCAAGTCCACTTGAAGTCTGCTTGAAAAGATACATGTCTATTGCTGCATTGTAGTTTAATGTCCTCGCTGGGAAGACCAGCGAGGACATTTTGTGTTTGTTCTCCCCCCGTCCTGTGTCCTGTGTTTCAAATGTATTTTGTTTAGTTTTTTTTTTATGTGCACAACAAAGAAAATGTGATGTGGTCCTATTATATTCTTGAAGATGCACATGTTTCTCCAGTAAATAGCTCCAAAACTCAAACTAAGTATATCTAGATGGATATAAAATACTGAGGGGAAAAATATGGCAGGGAATCGTCTAGTTAACCGCCCCCTCTTGTCTTAAATCATCTCTGCTCTGTATTAACTTTCTCTGTCTTGTACCTTGGAGCCTGCATGAAGAATAAATTGGTGGATGGGACTATACTTTCTTCAGTCTGAGCTATCTCCAGGTGAAATTTCTTTCACACGCTGGTTTTCTCAGGAGTGGATCAGCAGAACTTGCAATGGGGGAACGCTTTATTGCAACATACCTGTGCAAAAGTGCATCCCTTCCAGTCATACCTGTTGTTTCTCACAGCACTATAATAATTAAAAATGAGACTACAAGAAAAATAAATCACATACAGTTACCTGTCGCATGTTTCGACCACTCTCCACCCTTTAAACTGATCGGAAGGTTAAAAAGTACAAGTTGCATCAACTCTGCAATTTTTAACAAGTAACTTCAGTTCAATCAACTAGGACATAGACCAAGACAAGCATCTTCAGTGACTTAACATTATAAGAGGATACATTGCATTTTACCTACCAGTGTTTTTCTCCAGCCAAGAATAACGCCCACATTGGACAAAGCTACGTCTCAGGTCCAATGCAAACAAATGTGGCCTGAGCTGGTCCAGACCAGAGTTTGCATCCCATCACAATAACCTCGAATGTTTGCTTTTTGTTTTGCTTTGTTTTAACTGTGACCGCAATCTTTCCCTAACCTCTGTACACAGTAACACTGCAGCTCCTTTGCACAAATTTCACACAAAAAAAAGAATTTAAAAATGTTCCAGTGTTTTGCTGAATTCTTGACCGGTAGTAGTTTTTCCAAACGAGACAAACGAGTTTTGTGAGGCATTTCTCAGAATTAAGTTGTTGTTTTATGATTGTGCAACTTACTCTTTCCTATTGTCACGTCTCTTTTATTTTAGTACTTTTTTGTGATATTAGATATAGGTTTGGAAAAAGATAAAAAATAAAAATAAAAAAAAAAACCTAAATAAGGAGAGCAGAGAAATGACATTCAGTGGTTACCAGGTGCCAAGCACTCACCTGCTAAGGCCATTTTAGCCCATGTGGTATGTCTCTTGATCCCTCAGACTTTTGTTTTGCCATTCTGAGAATTCTGACACTAAACTACTAAAATAAATCTCGTAAACTTGGATTTAATTGCAATGGTGGCAAAAGTCTAAGAGGAGGATACCTCAACATGTTGCCAGGTCAAATTAGAATATGTGCTTCATTTTTTGTTCAGCTGTAGCTTGCACATGAAAACGTATAGAAGGTTGTTGTACCTTTGCGATTTAGTGGCATTCTTGTGTACAAAGTATAAAATCTACAATCACGATTGAAACTTTTACCATTTGTTAACGAAGGCAGATGGAGCTCGCCTTTAAATTAGTGCAACTTTAATGTCTGCCTTTAATGAGTCATACACCATGTGTGCCAATGTCATATGTAAGCTTGGGTCTTTCCCGTGGTGCATGCCTTCTCTACTTCCAGTGCTAATGTGCTAATCTGCTGTTTAGTCCAACCAGATGGATTTCTCCCCCCTACGTTTGGGGGAGATGGTGGAGACAGAGGGGAGGAAGGAGGGTGCAGAGGAAGTTACCTGCAGAGATCTCCACTCATTAAAAATCCCTCCGCCTAAATTACACACCCCACATTTGAGCCCCTACCTTGCCTGTCTCTCTGTCTTCCAGTCCTTTTCCCAAGAAAAGAAAACTGTTACTAGGCAATGACAGCTGGAGGCACCCAAACTCTCCATCGCTATCTCCCCTCCACACTCTTTTCCTTCACAGCTCAATTTCCTCACAATTATTCGTTCACATCCATCTAGAGCTAATGTCTGACAGCTAGCCCGAATAGAGTCGTCATACTTTGGCATCCACATCACAGGCCTGTTGGCATATGCACTGACTTCACATAAAACTAACACATTCCTCGCTGTTGATGAAAATAAAATAAGAGCTGGAGATGAAAGTTAGCAAGATCTGAGTGTTAGATTGATTTACGTGTAGAAACATAGTATGTAAAAGAAAGAAATGGAAAACATGCATGGAGGCCAATCAGTTAGACCACACATGCTATATTTACCACATGCATGCATGCACATGCAAACAGCTCTATTTCCTATGCCCTCTGAATGTCTATCAAGTTCAGACCATCATGCATGAGTGCATTCAACAAGAAGGAGGTGTAGGGGCACGGGCATGGTGAGAGATGGTGGAGGGATAGGTGGAGGAGGAGTTAAAAATCTTCCTGCTGGGGACAAATAAACGAAGACTGTTTAAAACCTGATTGAAATACTTTCGCTTTATTGTTCGCCTTTTAAGTGGTCTGTTGACAAAAGTCAAGAAAAACAAAGAGAAGAGGCATAAGACAAGAGCAGCCCAGCTCTGTGAGTCTGAGATGATACCGACGAGACAGTTTAACAACGGAAAAAGGGAAGTCCGCAACGCTTGCTGAGAATTCCTGCATATTATGAGAGAAAGGGACCGTGAGAGATGTGAAGCTGCTGAAAACCTTCATATCAAATGTTGAACTCATTGAACATGTGACCAGAGTCTCCCTCTCTCACACACACGCGCGCACAGACACACACAAACACACAGGGGCTTCATCTTTCATCGCAAGACAATGATCTCTTTTCCTGGACTGTCTACACACTCACACACTCAAAACCAAAACCGCAGGACTAAAAATGGGTCCTTGTCATAGTCTATTAGGAGTAAATTTGCTGTGTCCACAGAGTTGTTTCTCTCTTTCCCATTTCAGCCCTCTTTCACTGTGTTTTGATTGCTCACTGGATTTGGTCCACTCACCACCCCGTCGTATTTAAAAGGATTTAGCTGCCACCATCAGCCACACGGCAGTCTGATCGACAGATAACATCGGCTGATGGTTTCCAAACGAGCAAGTGAGCGCACCCCGATCCATTTTCCTCCTGTTTGTCTTGATATGTAGAGAGGTGCATTTACTGGTTTTCATTCCAACGTGTCGTCTTCTCTTTCCTTTGCTTTCTGCTGCTTTCTCTAAGGCTCAGATCTTATACAAGAAGCTAAAACTGAGCAAAAAGGTCCAGTCACAATAGCACCAGCTACAGAGTCCTGAGTTTTCAAAAGTAAGAAAGAAAAGAAAAGAGAAATCAAGCTTTCTTTGGATCCTTCAGATAATAGTTGCACATGTACTAAATGTTATTCCACCACTTTAGTTTTCAATATTTTCCAGTTTTACTGATGGGTATAAATCAAGGGGCAACGCTCCAGGGCTGAAAAAGAAAGCCATTACAACATTTCCTCTGTCACTTTAGGCTGGCTCAAGTAAGTCAGTCCCCGACTACCAGGCTGAAAATGCCCAACTTTACTTCAGCCTGGCAGAAATAATAGATTTAATCTCTGCAGAGAATTCCCACTTTCATTATGGGCTGTTTGGGGGAATCTTTTTTGAACTCATCTGATATAATGTTATCAATTAAGTCATTTTCAGGGGTGTGCTGCTTTGATTTTGACAGCTGGATCCTAAAACAAGTGTTTTACCTACTAGATTTCTGTTAAGGCTTCATCTCTTGCCTCTGGTTGTGGACTTTTTAATGCAATAATCTGGGATTTGTTGCACTAGCAGCTTGTTTCTGTTAGCCAGTGAAGTTCTGCTGTTTTACTGCTTGCTAAAGTTAGCTGAAAACTTAGCATTTGGCTATCTTGTCCAAAACAAGATGGCAACAGGCCATAATAGTAAATCCACAGCTTCAGCAGGGATTCACAAAGAAAACTTCACCATGCTATACTTACTGGCATAGGACATTTACCCACAAGATGTCCTTTGGTGTCTGGGTGATGGTATTAGTGATGTGTCACTCGTGACTCCTAACAGTGTTACTGTTTGAACCAAAACCACAATCGCTTCCTGAACTGAACCAAGTAGTTTTTAGTGCCTAAACCTAAACAGCCAGTGAAAGCAAATTAAAGAGTGGATGAAAAAAGTGCAAAACACAAAGGTCTCAACAGGACACAAACAGCAGTTTCCTGGCTGACAAACCTGCGACTTATACCACCACCGCCACCCCCCGTAATATCATAATGCTGGTCGTAGAGTACGGGACCATTATGTCTTGGCACTCAATATAGCCAAGCATCAAGGCAACAATGCCAAATGAGAACTTGTGCGTAACAAGGCGACACAGCTGACAGAACGGCACTGTATTGTAACGAAATGAAGGAACTGGCTGCAAGCAAATCTGCAGATTTAATGTTGGTATTTGGACCCTTTTGGTTTACTTTGCATTACAGCATTTTTCATGTCATATCCGACTATTTTTAAGTAACCGTTTCACCTCTGGAGAAATCTGTTTCTTTGTTTTCTTGCTGAATCACATGAGAATATCATGCCTCTATGGTCAATATGAAAACAGCAGCCCTCACTTCAAAGGTTAAAAAAATCTGCCTGCTAGTAATCTGGTACTAATGAATGTTTGCTCCTGAGTTTTTTAGATTATTTGTAAGTGTCATGTAAAGCTAAGCTAATGTCACTTACAGGTAATAGAAACGTTGTACACCGAGGCAGACTGTTACATTATCATGGCTGACATGTGACAAATGCATTGTGGGTTTTTCTCTGAAGCAGTGTGTGAGGAGACTCAATATAGATGCACACTTCTGCACCATTGTTCACCACATTTCAATGTAAGGAAAACATTACTTAAACGCGTTACAGTTATTTGTTTGTTCAGAAAGGTATGTGTTTGACTTTGTAAATCATTGCAGTGGTGCATATTATTTTTCTCTCATTGTTAACCATTACCAAACAACAATCTCTGCTCTTTCATTGCAGCTATTCAGACAAAGCTGAAAACACTGTTATTCTCACTCATCACCATCTCATACAGCAGTTGTGTTGCCGAGCAACTCACAGGGGAAAACATCCCGTTGCTAAGTTTTTAAGTCGACTGCTTCACAAAGTTAAAGTTTCCAAACATTTTCAAATCAGGCCCACATTTTAAAAATGTGTTTCGTGCCTGCTTGGCCAAGGCTGATGAAATCACATTAAAACTCAGCACTAAAAAGCCATGACCCATTTAAGGCTGTAAACTGCAGTCAAGAGTCCAAGCTGTAAATCGCAGGTCTGACCACGGCCCCGGCTTCAAAAGAGAAGTCAATGTGATGTGCTACCTTGACAGAAAAAACGTCTAGACCAGCCCCAGTCTGTCTATTTGTGTGCTGGTCTCTTCAAACTGGCTTTGGGTGGAAAGGTTTGTGGGTATCCGCTGACAGCATGGCCACTCCTGTACTGCACAATATTCAATTTCAGTTCAATTCAATTCATTTTTACTTATGTATTGCCAAATCACAACAATAGTTGCCTCCAGGCAGTTTACATTGTAAAAAAACAAACAAACAAAAAAGCCTCTGAGCAAGCAGTTGGTGATAGTGAGAAGGAAAAACTCCCTTTTAACAGGAACCAGCAGAAAGACAGGAAGACAAGATAAAAAGAAAAGTTGTGCCTCTGTCCACACAGTTAAAAAAACAAGAAAATTGCCTTGAAGAGCACAAAGATAAATCAATGAAACTGAACACTGGGGAAAAAGATGGGAAAATGTGGTGTAATACAGACATAGGGGGTATAAATGAAAATGCAGGGGGAAGACAGTATAAAGAGCAGGGATAAAATATCATTATGTTGTTAAAGACTGTGCTTGCCAGTAATAAGATGCCCAGATACTCAGAGGCTCCAGCATTCGTGTTGTACTTTGTCCCACGCCTGTAAACACTCATTCATCAATGCGCAGCCCAAGAGACTGCCTGTCATAATTACCTGCCCCACTCGGAGCCCATTATAAAAGGGAAACAAACTGTCACATACACCAGTAACTGTTCCTATGACCTCTAGTAATACAGGGTGTTTTTAATAAACCCATAAATGCTGTTTACATAGCCAAGTTCGAGGACATGGACAGTGATACTCCCTGACAGTAATGCCTGCTGTTCGTCTGTCTAACCAAAACACTTTTTCTTGGCTCACTGATGGAAGGAACTTTATGAATCTGAGCCTTCATAGTACCACACGGTCAGGACATATTTAGGCTAGGAATCTGTGATGTAGACTCTTTTTGAGCTGCAGCTTTGGGATTCATTGGTAGAAGACATGCATATGCATGTGTGTTTGTACTTGTTACACAGGCGCTGCTGGCCTTTCCAATAGATATACAAGTAAAATAGGTTTGTTCTCTTCACAGTTCTTAAGATTACTCTGAAGATTCAGTAAGATTACCGAGGTTCACAATAAGCATTAGAATGGAGAAGAATGGTTGTTGGTGCCAGATGGACACCAACTGCTGACCTACTGATATCTTCTCTCATACACGCATCTCTAGAGTTTATATCCGGTGAGCGCCAGTTTTCTGGGTAAAAACGCCTTGCTGATGCCAGAGTACAGAGGAGATTAATCAGACTACTTTGAGCTCAAATCAAGGCAGCAGTAACTCAATCAATCATGGCAATCAACATGCAGAAGAGCATCTCAAAATGTACAAGAAGATGAACACCAGGTGCCACTCCTGTCGGCTGAGAACAGGAACCCAAGGCGACGATTCACACAGGCTTACCAAAAATGGACAACAAAAGATTGAAAAGTTTTTGCCTGGTCTGATGAGTCTCAATGGTAAGGACCGAATTTGGTACTAACCACATTAAAGCATGGATTCATCCTGCCTTATGTCAATGATTCAGGCTGTTGGTGGTGTGATTATGTTTGGAATATTTTCTTGGCAATTAGGAGCCCATAGTTCCAGCTGAGCATTGTTTGAACACCACAGCCTTACTGAGTATTTTTGCTGACCATGCCTATTCCTTTATGATCACAGTGTATTCAACCTTTTATGGCTTCTTCTACGAGGATAACGCACCATGTCCAAAACCTCAAATCATCTTGAACATGACAACCAACTGCCGTCAAATGACGTCCACAGTCACCAGATCTCAATCCAGCAGACCACCTTTGGGATTTAGTGGAAACGGCATGTAGAGGCTTGAAGCCAGTGAGGTGTTCATTGGCGGGGGTGACGCGATATCACTGGTATGAATTAACTGATTAAAGAACAGTCCAATAACTCCAGCCTTACTCAACTTGTCCTTTAGATTCTTATTAACATAGCAGCGCAGCGGTCACAAACGGTTTGCCGCCTTCCGATCAACAACACACCTGCAGGTAATTACATGTGTCTACCTTAAATACCTTCACATAAACATAACATACAGAAAAACTCAAAAGGTGACCTCATACATAAGGTATCAACCCAAAAATGGCTCCTACACGGGAGATGTGCATTACAGATATGCAGCTGACAAATCTCAACAGTCACCACGTTTGTGTTTCGTTGTTGTTATTTATCACTGCAAGTTCCGATTTTATTCACCGCACATGGAGGTTAAAGGCCACTATCAAGCACAAGTAACATGGTACAGGTAAGTGAACGCTCTCACTTAACTACCCAGGTTTGCCAGATCACATCATCTCTGTCAAATTAAACAACACACAAACAAACATCATGGTAGCATGACGTCAGCAGGTGTGGTCAGTGCCATCCAGCTGCATCCTACTTGACGGGGCATGAGCAACATCCTCACTGCCTCATTAACAAATCATAAAATCCTCACATGGGCATGTGTGGCTTATGTGTTTGTGTTTGTGTTTGTTGTGTAAGTGTGCGAGTGTGAGACAATGTTCAGAGGGTTAGTTCATATGAAAGATGAAAGACGAAGCTCAAACTGAGTCAAAATGCCGAGCTTTCTGGGGTGATTAAAGAGCTTCGGGCTGTTACAGTCTCAGATGGTGTGTGAGAAGAATCAGCCACTCACAACCTTCTGTGCTATATAAATGATAAATGGGTCACGGCTTCACAGATGTGCTACTAAACAGCTGACTGATAAAGCAGTGGATTGAGTAATGACGAAGGGCCGAATGGATGAACGCCAAAACAAAGCTCAGACCTATTCACTGCTCTGTTTCATAAAACTATACAAGTAGGAATGTAATAATAATATTCCACTCTATAAACATCAGTCCAAACCATATTCCTTGTAAATTCTTCAGCTTGAATATCATTTTTCTGTCGGTATATGTGAGCCATTTATTTGCTGCCTTCCCCATCCACAGTCTGTTAGAAGCAGTCAACATCTTTGGAGTTTATTTGGAGCCACAATGACACGTGGCAGTTTTGTAGGGATGAAAAATATCCCCCAGCATTTAATATATGTTGCAACCCTATAGATGTGAATTCAGAAACTTTATGTGACACATATGCACACTCCATGTGTGTGTGTTTGCACGACTAGGCTATAATATGTTCAGTGGGAGCAGGATGCCAGGCAATGCCCTTTAAAGGCTCTAATGTGGCGGTGGTTTCATGGTGGTTGGCACAGATCAGCAGGAAGAGGGCAAAGAGAGGGGTATTAAAAAAAAAAGAGGTGGAAAGGGGAGAAGAAGGATCTGGGAGGAGGAGGAGCGCGCTAAAGAAAAAGAGCTATAGTTACACAGGCACGCCGCAGGCATCAAACAGTTGTGAATATATGAATTCCCACTCGTTCTCCGCGTCCTCGCTGCATCCCTCTATTTTCTCCATCCATCCCTCACTCTGGGTCAACGGCCCATTCACAGTGCGGTCCTGGGGTGATCAGAGTGGACCCTGCCCTCGCTCGCTCTGCTTTCATTCTCTCTCCATCTTTCATGCCGTCTTTTCTTTTTGCAGAGGGGTGGGGGGTGGGGGCAAACAAAACAGTCATACTTCCCCTAAACTCATCTTTTATTAATCAGACCTCAGCAGTGTGTCAGGGGGAAGAGTGACGCACAAGGGTTTGTGAATTTAAAACGTGCTCCGTGAACACACACACACGCGCGCGCACACACACACACACACACACACACACACACACACACACACACACACACACACACACACACACACACACACACACACACACACACACACACACACGCCCAAGAACATGCAACTGACCACTGACAAATGCCTCGGGGTGTTTCATATTTCCTTTGCTGCAAAACAGACCATCAGAAAAAAACACCAGCGCTCTTTTTGTGTCTGAGTATGTGTCAAAGAGAGAGACAGAGAGAGAAGGGAAAAGAAATTAGTGAGACAGATGACTTGAAAGCACCGCACGACCACCTCCCTTCTGTCATTCATAAAGCCTCCCTCACTCTCTTCCCTTTTTTCCATCTCCCTTATACGCACACACACAAGCGCACACACAAGCGCACACACAAGCTCACGGGCAGAGCGGAGCGGATATTCTGGGTGGTGTTATTCCAGGTGTGGAGTCGTTGAGGTCTCCATGCTGTGACCCTGTTATCCTGGGAAGAGGGAGCGTATTAGACGCATGCAGGGAGAGGAAGAGACTCTATATCAAAAACACATTTCTCCCCGAGGCTGTATCACTGCAGACACACGGCTACAAATCCAGCGACGCGCACATACTGTATATATAGGCATACGTTTTTGTGTACTCATGCGTGAATGTGAATGTGGCCAAAATCTACTGTCGGATATTATTGGTCACTATCAGTAAAAGGTCCCGCGGTACATGAAGTGACAAATTAAGGCCATTTAGTTATCAACGAGCCCCAAAAAAATAAACAAACAAAAGACTTTTACTTGTAGCATTTGATAAAGTTTTTGCATTTTAAAAATGCTCTTAAGTTCAGTGTTTGTAGTGGAGACGTACGTCATCTGAGACATGTTTAAAAGGAAAATATTAATAATAAAATATCTGTCACATTTTCTGCAATTCAGTCCACTTTTTATTGTACTGAGTTTTTCTTTTATTGTGCCATTTCTGGGATGCAAACAAAGACAAAGCTGAGACTACGTTTCACTCTAAGCATTATGGGCAGTAGTCTCAGCTGACTGAGACTCATTCTGCACCTGGAACAAACAAACAGATCTTTCTAACGTGCAAGACCAAACCATCAATCCACCTTGACCCTTAAACTTGGTGTTTAAAATATATATATATAAGTAGTTTATATATACAAAAGTAAGCAGCTACTCAATGAAACTTAAAACTGGTAACAGACCAAACTTGACTTTTTGTCTCCCAAAAAAGCAGACAACAGAATCAAACAATTGGAGGACTTCTGAGGGTTATAACTGGATTTAAGGGACATAACTGAGCCTGATTCTGCCTGTTATGTCTTTTTAAGCCTATCACAGAACCAGAGAGTGGCGCACTGGAGTCTTATCGTCCCTCCTGTACCATCAACAGTGCCTTGAGGCGGTTCTTATGCAGCTCTAAGAAGTTTGATCAATTTGGGCTCTCTTGGATTAAATCTTTACTATTTCAGAGATTACAAACTGTATTACAAACTGTACAAACTGCAGATGACAACTAAGAAAATGCCCATGTTCGTTCACATTGAGCAAAAATGGATGTCAGAGACATTTATGGATGTGTGTGGGGGTGTTTTGTTAAACTCGTGTGGATAAAAGTTCCTTAAACCTTTTGATGTGTCGAATTTTCTTTAGAAATTGTTCTTTCTCTCTCTCCAGCTGAAATTGTGTAATCGAAGCCTCAGTAACGCTTAAAAATAGTAAGCACCAGGCACCAGGCGAAAAACACCAAAAACACTGAAACGCTTATTTATAACAAGGTAATAAAATCCTGTATATACATATATATGCTTTCTGTGCGCTATAATGGAGACATTCCTTAAATACAGTAATAAAACAGCGTTCCTTACATTTGCGCTAAATGCTAGTTAGTGCTGGCCCGAGCGCCGAGCGCAGGCGGGGAGGAGAGGCAGGCTTAACGGACGCCTTCGCCGCCAATCCTCAATTTTAACGACTTTGCTCTTTGATTAAAAAAAATGCTTAAATGGTTCCAGTTGAGCCAGAGAAAGAGAAAAGAAATAAAAGTCCAACATCTAAGAGATGAAAATAACCGTTGTTCTCCAGTTTTAAGAGGCACGTGTGCTGGGTTTGGCCTGAGACGCTAGTTACGAGCTGCAGATGTTTGTATGGTTTTTTATGATTGTTGTTATTTTCAAATTGCGGTGTTTCTATGATGAGCTTTGCATTCGTTAGCGGAGTGTGTGTGTTTGCGTGTGTGAGTGCGTGAGTGAGAAAGGAACTTCCAAAAAAGAAAAACGACCCGAGTATTTTGAGTTTAATTAACCATAGTTCTAATCTGCGTGCTTTTTAGCAGCTTATTATGCAGTCTGATCGCAGGAAGCTGTAGTGGTGATTACACACGACAACAGACTATCTATATATGCACACACACACACACACACACACACACACACACACACACACACACACACACACACACACACACACACACACACACACCACTCAGATGTGCACGTGGTTTAGCGGGTTATAAGAGGAGAAACAGTTTTCACCTCTTCTTCGCTGGATGGAGAAAAACCATAAAAACAGCACCTGCTCGCTTGTTCTCTCCATCCCAACTGCGCCTCCCGCCCTCCCCCTCCTCCGTCTGTCTGTCTGTCTGCGTTTGAAAGGAGGGGGGGGGAGAGAAGGCAGTGAGGTAATGAGACGAGCTGTTTGGCGGCTTTCTAACGGCATTAAAAACATTACATTTGCATCTTAAAATTGATTGGACAGGTAAGACTTTGGCGTCTTCCTCGAGGCAGCAAGATGGGGTCAACAAAACCTGCCAAGTTCAAATATCTTCAAGCGGTAGGGCACCCTGCCACCAATCACTGCACACGTGAAGGCTGTGAGGTGATGAAACACGCAGATCACTGTTGCATCGCTGTGGAATTGGACCAGGTTGTCTTTTGGAAACGAGAGCTGCTTGTTTAACAGTGTGTTCGGTGCCAGAAAATGAACTGTTTACTTCCGCAAATTATGACTATGCTTTGTAATTAACAGACCTTAGATCAGCCCGAGAAACATGTATAACTGCGTCTCCTGCTGACTTGGGTAAATATGACTGGAGCCAATCCTGCGGAGCTGTTGACCTCTGTTGACCTCTCTTGAGCTCAGAGACAATTACTTACAGCACCGCTACATAAAGCGTTCAACAATCAGGAAGGACTGTTTTCATTGTTAAACTCCTTCCTTTGGCTTTCTAAGTTTAAAGTATAAGCCCAAGATGCAAAAGACTAACATCTCTATAGTTTAAAAAAAACAAACATGCTTTAGCACCCCATCTAATCTTGAGAAGCAATGACACATCAAATGGGCTCTAATTGGATAACTCACCCACTGAAAGCTCCTTTATTAAAGCAATGATCTCTGGTATGATGTTTCTCCAACAATCCAACAAACCCCGATGATAATAACGTCAAAATATCTCTCTTATCTCTCTCTCTGTAATAATGCATGGTCACAACATGGTTTAAATGCCACAACACCATCAAAAACATGCTGTTTCTCTAACCACATCATAATCGCAGCTGCAGAATAGCTTTAAGGCTTTGTCCTCTGCCTGTGCCCACCTACCATGAGGCTGCTTGTCTTCTATTCTCAATCCATCGAGAAACAATATTTACCATCAACAGCTAGTAATGATGGCAAAAGGCGGCAATGAGTCGTGCATGTAAAACCAGGTCAGCAAAACCACCCGTGTGTGTCAGCTTGTGTCTAAAAAATATGCATTAAAAGGTTTAAACAGGTAGATGTCCTTCAGGATTTGATGTAAATTACTTCAAATCTGTTCATCGTGGACTGACGTCAGACTAGTTGCAATTTTAGTTACAGTTTTGACTGCTTCCTCTCGCCTCTCTATTCTAAACACTCCTTTTTTTCTTAACTGACATAGTAAATTCTTATATTGAACCCTCTTCTTTTGCTTTGTCTGCAGACAGTGAGATAATTATACTAAATACATTTCAGTCTGATATCATGAACACAATAATGTGATGTGTGTAGCAGCAGCCTAGTAAACTGAGCAAAGCATTTTTTTTTTTTTTATCTTTGAATAAGAGGATGACTCCCGCTGTTTCGTGCTGTAACTCAGAGGTGCACAGAGCCGTCTGTCTCTCTCCTTCTGTCTGTTGCACTTGTGCAAATGACACAAGCTATTGCAGCCAGAGCAGGAGTTCAACTGGAATAGCATCCGAAGCGCACAGAGGCCTGAATAAACGGCGTCGAGACCAGAACCGGCTCGTAAAAAGAAAATCAATAAATGTCATAGATCCGTCAACTTCTGTCAAGTGTGTCAGTAAATACCACATTTTGAATGGAAGGTTAACTTTATGAAAGAACGCAGGGGTCACTTCACTTGGATGACGAGTGATTCTGGGCCAGCATAAGCAGGATATGCTCAGAGGGGCCCCGGTCATTTTCTTTGCAGTGTTGCCTCAACTGCAGATAGGCACAGAGTTCAAGTCGTGGCTTTTCTTAGTGGAGCCATGCGGAGGATCCAGCAGTTCTCGGACTAGGGTCTGCCTCCCCAGGACATGCCGGATGTGTAGCAGGGACCCTTGATTTTCTTGGGAAACAGATGGCTGAAGATGCATGTTGCACTTCTCCCCGTATAACTACATCCATCTATATGTACACTACTACATCTGTGTGATGTCTGGTTTGTTCCTCAGATCAGCTGTAGCACTAAAACGCCATGTCCTCTAGAAAGATCAGTGTGACACATTACAAAACTGTGGAAAGCTATCACTCCCGAAGCCTATAAAAGGCACTGCATTACCGCTGCCTTGTATGTAGGTCCACTCCCCCCTTCCACACACACACACACACACACACACACACACACACACACACACACACACACACACACACACACACACACACACACACACACACACACAATAGCCAGCAGTATAACTATTTCTATACCATCTATCACAGAGTTGTTAGGTTCCGCATTTGAACATCCACTTCCTGTCTGTCGTTCGCCAGTATTTCTGTGGTTTATGCGTCCGTCGGTTTGCGTCTGTCAGTCCGGCCTCTCGACACTAGAGTTGATGCATGGCCAGATTAAGCCTGTCAGATTTATCACACTCGACTGGCAGTCAGCGCGACACAGATCAGACAAGGATGTGACGAATGACGCCTTCAGCCTACCTTTGTTTGCTTATTGCTTTGCCAGTCATTTTGTGCACCATTACACACTTTAACATATTTATTTTTATTTTTTTTTGGCCTGTGGTGAATGATATATTAGATAATATCTCTGAAAGGGGGTTAAAAAAAAAAGGTTTAGAGGTTATGTTTTTAGATGTTTCTGCTTTATTGCCCAAGAAAGGTAGAGGATAACGTGCACTCGCGGTGTGTGACAGCTCAGTAAGTAAGGATTAAAAAGGAATGTTTTTGGACTGAAACCAACTGATATTACCCACTAAGAGCTGCGTTTAATGTGTTCTTCATTCGCAAGTCGAGGAAAAATATAAAAGCAGTATTTTTCTTGAGAAATCATGCATTAGCTGTCTACGACACAAACCCGTGTCTCTTACTGTCTGTCACAATACATTATAGCACAGTGTGATACCATATTATACCATAGAAGACAGTATAATGTGATTCAGTGCAATACAGTAAGATAAAATAGGATGTGGCACACGCATGAATGTGCACTAAAGGAGGAAAATAAACCTGCAGGTATGTTGGATGCTTCTGGAGGTTAGCTTGCTAAGAGTTGTTTAGCTCTCTGCTGCTATTGCTACCTGTACTTAAAGTGGTCATTGTTCATTCTCGAAATGACTTTTGGGATGATTTGAATAGACAAACACATGCTCTACACTGTATATTGTTACAAAGCTTTTGCTTTCATTCGAAACATTATGACAAATGTTGGGTGTTGGTGTCCTTGTAAGACTAACGTTATCGTTTAAAGCCCTTACTGAGGTGTACGGCACTCTCCGCTCTGCTCGACCTCAAGAGCCCATACGCTCTGGCCGCAAGCCAAGCTCATCAAACTGGAATACTGTATGGATGGGACTAATGAAGCGGACTAAAGTAGATCTTCCATTAATCAGTTGGGAACTCGTGTAATCTTTGCCCATGTGTGTCAGAGTGTCGGTGTCCTTAAACTACTTGTCATTTGTACATTATGAGAAGATTCTATTAAGACAAAGAGTCGATATTATTTATAGAAATGTGGAAAAAGTATATGGTTATATTTAATATACTTTATATAAACGGGCTAAATAGCGCTAACGCCCCCATCCCCACCACCTCACCTGCTGCTGGTGGTCTTTGTAGTAAAGACTAAGTTTTGTATGGTTAATGACTCTGATGGATGCATCGGCGTCATGGTCTTGCCTAAGAACACTTTGACGTGTATGTTAGAGAAGCTGAGGATCAATCCACAGACTTTGAACTAACATCGTGGTATAGGTTTTTTAAGTCGATGCCGACATTTGGTCATTTAAAAATCTGGTATTCTGCTATATTGGCTGATATAATGTCCGTAACATTTATTGTTTATTTGTTTACTTGATCTGCTTGACTTTTTTCAGACCAGCTGCTTGTTGTTTTTGTGGCATCCAGACATTTTTCGGCCATTATAAATGGGCTGATATTATTGGCTTATATAAGCCAATAATATCAATAACAATCATCTTGACTGTCGCATCTTTCAGAGAGAACAGTAATTGTCAGTAAATGCATCAAGTAGTTATACCTGCCTGTGTTCTCTATAATAGTACTATCTATAGGTATTTATTAGTTAGGTTTGCTTATGTTTATAATAACAGAGAGCAAGTTGAAGTACTTTTTTTTTTTTTTAGCCGTAAGTAGTGTTAGGGTAGGTTGCATATCAGCTGAGAAATCTGGTGATCGGAATGTTAGGTTTGTCAGAAAGGCAGATAATTGGAGACGAGCCAACTTGAACTTCCAACAGAATCTCAGTCTCATATCTGCAACAGGAGGTGGAAGAAATGTTCAGTTATTGTTAAAACATTCAGGCGAAATGGCCTCCAGTTTTCTTATATAAGAAGTGTCGAGTTCATCAGTTACTGTTTTTTCCTCATATGTGAATGTGCACATGCACACCGTGTCCACTGCTCATTGTTTAATCCAAAGGAAGAACAGTGAATATCTGACCTAGCCCTTCTTAATCTCCAGGAGATGCACACCGTTTTGTTGTCCAGCAGCAGAACGTTTTGCGTTTCCTTCGGCTGACGCTGTCAGATACACATAAACGGTCCGTGGAGGCTTTTCTTTTTTTTTTCCTCCTTTTTAAAAAAAAAAATGACTCGTTTTCGCCACGTCTGTTGCGGCAGAACTCTGAATCACCTCGGTAGCCCCAATTCTTTATTTGTTATGCAATCACATTCTTAGCATGCTTGAATTTTCAGCGTAACAGATGCGACCAGCCCCGTGGTTAAATAGTCTGTTCCCCAGTCCATGTTTGTCTGTCTGACTGCTGTCTCACTGATAAGCACATGTCCCTGTGTGACCCAGCGGAGGAGTCAGAGCTGGCTGTTAGAACTGCTAGTTGTCCCCATATGTTACAATGACAGACAGACACAGAAACACGCTCCCATACCAATAATGCTCTGACGGAAACACTCCTCACTTTACCCACTTCACGGAGGCTAGAGGCCACACGCAGTCTTTAAGAACCCTAGAACAGAGCTTATAATTGTCATTATAAAGGTCTGCATAGGACTCTTTACTCAAGTACAGTCTCTCAAGGCTACAATGCAGGCTGTCTTATTGGAGTTTATTTTATGGCTGACAGATGGCAGCACGAATGCACTGCTGACTAAAAAGCCAGTGAACCAGGGATCTTTTTGTGCTGTTAGGCGAATATGTAAACCACTACAGTATGGCGCTGCTAACTACAGGGGTAGATTTTTGAAAATTTCCTCCTTATGTAGGCAGTTTTCTTTTGAATGGCAAGATGGATTCAACATAGAAATTCAAAACGGAGAGCGTAGTAAAAATGTAGCTTTCCTTACTGGAGTTTCACTCATCAATAGACTGGAGACCATAGACGATCAAGAAAATACTTGCCGACTAAAATCTGTGAGTGATCAAAAGAGGATGGCTTCCAAGTTAAATTAATGTCAGCGTTTAGGTGACACATGCAGAGCGACTGCTGCTGCTGCTGCTGACAGCCATAAATGTGTCCAGAGAGACTTGGCCAAGAGAGCAGCACAGAGCGTAACAGACAGAAACAAATGCAGCGGACACACCGAACACAACATCCAGATCGTACGAATAACGTATCCAGAAGATGGTAAAGCCTAAGAGGCCAGGGCTTTCGCCATCTGCCTCCCGTCGCCTGAGGTGGCTTTCAGTTTCTGTTTACATCATCGTCAGGTTCAAAGGTGATTAAGGCTGTTTGTGAGTTTGCTCAAATGTTCCAGGGACAAGCTGGATTGATTAAAATAGGCATATATGTTCTTTCAGAGGCACGTCACAAAAACATGGCCACAGAACTGCACCCCGGTGAAGGTCAGGGATCAACTGTGACTTATGCTCTTATGCCCGATCTAAATAATGCAGTAGCTGTTGTTATTATCAGGGATTAGGCACAATCTGACATTTCACTGAAAAAACAAAACACAGATTGAGTACATTGTCGGTGAACACTGATGCTGTCAGTCCCTATGAAGTGAAAATGAATCCGCAGCTACATTATTCATTAGTTTGTTTGTTCAAGTTCAAACCAAATACACCTTCCCTGCCTACAGAAAAGTCTGTTATGATGAATGTACAGTAGTATTGGACTGAGCTGAAAGCATACATCCCTGGTGGCTAACATCACTGACTAAACTGTAATAGCCTACTTTGTATTGCTAATGATTTTGGCTTTCTGTGTGTACATTTGGTTTGAACTCCCTTTTCTGAATTAAAGCACACGCATAAAGCATAAGGAGTGAACTAGGGCAACAACTGAACAACTTTTCTAGACTCGTCCAGCACCGACGATTTATTCTGCCAGCTCCCCGACGCGGAGTGATGCTGGATCGCTGCAGCGCCCTCGCCTACGCCGAACAGAGGTTCGCTAGTTGCGAGAAGTAGTCGAAATCTCGTGTGTGAAAAAACGTGTTTATTAGCAAACTGTTTGGCAGCAAAGTTCATAAGGTGGACCCAGTTACAGACCAACGGTACATGCACTGCACAGTAATGCAGCACTGCAGAACTACAGCTCCCAGTCTCTGGTCCCAGAGTCTCATAGTATAACATAAAAGACAAGATATAAGATCCTGGTGTTGCATACATTAAAGCCGAAACCAGACTGAAGCCTGTACCAGAGACGACAGCTACAGATAAGGCATTATTTCTGTGTGTGTGTGTGTGTGTGTGTGTGTGTGTGTGTGTGTGTGTGTGTGTGTGTGTGTGTGTGTGTGTGTGTGTGTGTGTGTGTGTGTGTGTGTGGGTGTGTGAGTATCGTGGA
>VURO01003305.1:13860-36753 GCA_015108175.1 Pelvicachromis taeniatus | reverse complement strand
TCAGTTGTTCTCCTCACTGAAGTTTGGTCTGTTTACAGTATCCTACCATGTGATTGCATTTGTCCCTAACCATCGGGAACCCTCACATTAACTTTTATTGAGTGGATAAAAGTTAGCGTTCATCCTCCAGCTTCACTGTGTTTATATTATGCTAACATAGCTGTGTAGCTAGCCACCACATAGCACATCATTATATACCAGCTAGTCCAACTTCAGTAACCCTGCAAACCTCACTGCTGTTTAGTTTTCTGTCTTCATTTGTCAGAAGTGATAGCAGAGCTGTACGTTTTTTTTTTTTTTTTCAGATATCCCTCAGTCTGAACGTGGTATATCATGTTTAGGTGAAAACTCACGAGCTAACTTCCTGCTAACTTCTAACTCCCTTAAATTTTAGTAATCCAGTTTTCATGTATTCCTAGATGTTAAATGTAATTGTTACACCTGGTAGAGCAGCCACACTGATCATTTTATTACAGATGAAAGAATTTAGACACTTTGTAACTCTCAGTGATGCCCCAGTGTTTGTTTGACTTTGTGTTCATTTGACCTGAAGCAGGGTTTGGACCCGGAAACGGCGAATGACGTCAGACTTAAAGACCGAGTTGCTTTGATGTTAATGAAGTAACAACAGGTGCACTAGAGGGACAACAATGAGACAACCCTCAAAATAGGAATGTTTTTTTTTTTTTTACAGGTGGACACACATATTTTCCCTCCTCATCTTTTCTGACTGTTTTTTTCACTAGCTTGGCATTTACAAAACTTGTAAACAAAAATGTTTTTTCACTTCTTACCGACAATAGAGAGAATTATCACCACAAAATCAAAAATGTTCCATGCAACGGTGAAGAAGTAACAACGGAGGGCAAAGATCTTGATCAGGCATTCGGTGGTAAAGATCACAATAAAGACCAGGTTGATCTTATTGAGGATGGACTCCATTCGCTGTGACTGCTCATCGGTTTCCACCATCATGGTCACCATGTTGACAATGATGAGCATCATGATCATAATGTCGAAAGCTTGCTTAGACACCAGATCAAAGAAGAAGGCTTGGATAATGTTCTAGGATTGGGAAGGAAAAAAAAACAAGTAATATTACAATTTAATTTTTATAAACCTTAACAAGGTTTGCAGTGTTCTCGATATCACATAAAAAACACAAAACATTTTGAATGTATATACAGAAAGTGTACAGGTAAGAATCTGTATCTTAAAAATGTGCCACATTTGTAAATTGTGTTGTTTTACCGCGGGTCTGGGTATTGGCTTTTGAGGTTTTTTAGTTCCTAACTTCTTCATAGCATTGTAGTATTTCTTCTGTTCTTCAGTCATGAAGATATCTTGTCCTCCTAAGTACAAAAGAAAACGTCTCACATTATTTTCTTTGTTAAAACAATGACAGCAGATGTTTGTTTTTTTTAAATGTTCAATCTGGGGGAATTAAGACCAAAAATCCTGCCACCTTATTTTTCATTATAGAAAATTTTCCTTTGCATTTTAATTGAAGACTATTTATGCATTTATTTTTGCAGCTTCAAATAAATGAAAGAATTGCACATCTGCACCTGACATCAGCATTTTTAATACTCATCTTTCTTTTCTGCTGATTGAAATTGTCAATGATGACACCGATGAAGAGATTGAGGGTGAAGAAAGAGCCGAATATGATGAAGACTACAAAGTACAGGTACATGTAGAGGTTGATTTCTTTTATCGGTTGTTCCTCTACCTAAAAACAAATGGGTTCATTAGTCAGCTAGTTAATATGTAAGATTTTCATGGTATAGGTGTGGAAGAAAATAATATACTTACTCCTCTTGAATCAACAGCTGCATACATTATTTCCATCCACCCTTTAAATGTAGCCTGTAAATAAGAGAATATAGCACAATGTCTTTGTCCAGGCACTGCTCTGTAATGTTGTAACAGCTGATTTTATTTTTAGAAAGAAAACAACAGTGCAATGACTTTTATGATCTGCTGTAAATATAGCGAGGTGAGAAAGACTGATGTAAATGTCCTGACAGAACAGGCGATTAACAAAACAATCATTTGAGTAGTGAACATGTTCTCGAGGTGTTTGTTAGCAAAAGCAGGCTGGTAGGTGGGCAACATGTTTGACAGGTTAAAAATAAAATCCACTTACCACTTGCAAAAGAGAAAGGTAGCCAAGCCCCACATTGTCAAAGTTGACCTTGACTTTTGTCCAGTAGAACTGGGTGTCATTCATGGCGAGGCAATCTGACTTGTTGTTGACCAAAGAGACACTGTGGATGAACCCCGTTCTGTTCACACACTTTCCAAATTTGCCGGCGAACAGATTGACTCCCATGATGCTGAAGATGAGCCAGAAGATGAGACACACAAGCAGCACATTCATAATGGAAGGAATAGCTCCTATGAGGGCGTTCACCACTACCTGATGAGCAACAGACAAGAAGACAGGTCAGTCCCAGAGAAATGAACTACCGTATATCTTCCATTAGTAGCCTTTCTCTTTTAAACTCTGGTTTCTAATAGATGGTTTGAAAATGTGTCACAAAAATAGACGCCGGTCTCCAATAGTAGCCGGGCAACCTTCGGAAGTCCCTCCGCGCTGTCTTCTTCTTCTTCTTTTTTTAAAATTTTATTGGCGGTTGGCAAACAACTGAATGGTACATTACTGCCACTAACTGCTATGGAGTGTGACTGAACATTGCTAAAAAAACAAAAAACAAAAAAAAAACCTCTGCGCTGTTGTCGGTCCTCCCGCCTCTCGTCACAATCACTAAAATAAAAGTATAAGTGCTTATAGTATTGTACTATGAGGTTTATATTTAGTATGGCTCGATACAGCATGTACCCTGTAATATAAATATACTGCTGGCAAATCAAGTTGTCAGAACTTTACAGTAATTTACCAGGGACATTTTTTAACAATAAGACTGGGAACTATACATGTTTGTACAAAGCTTAGGGCTAATCTACCTAGAA
Source organism: Pelvicachromis taeniatus (assembly GCA_015108175.1). Lineage (NCBI taxonomy): Eukaryota > Metazoa > Chordata > Actinopteri > Cichliformes > Cichlidae > Pelvicachromis > Pelvicachromis taeniatus. Next base: position 33,777 of record VURO01003305.1, on the reverse strand, counting down.
GCCGAAGAACTATTGTCTTTCATTGGATAAGTAAAAACTTTAAATGCAACAATTCCACATCTGTTCCAAAGTTTTATCCAGCCAGCAGCTCTAGAGACATTTCTACCTCGTAGAAAACAGCCTACTAACCAATTAACCTGTTGTGTTCGTCCCAATGCGAAAGTTGCTTTATAACTAAGGGTTTATCTATAAGTGAAAGCATATTACTGAGATTAATCAGCATGTTAGTAGCCAACAGTGACAGCAAAGGAGAACAGAAAACATGTTTCTCACCCTCATGCCCTCAAATCTGGACAGAGCTCTGAGAGGTCTCAAAGCACGGAGGGTCCTCAGGGACTTGATGGCAGTAAAGTCTGAATATCCCAGTGAATTTGCTACCAAGCTTATCAAGGACACCTATGCAGAGTACAGAAAGGCATATGAACTCTGAGAATCATAAAACAGATGTCTGTGCTTAAACCTTTGAAAGGAAACACTGCGAAAAATACTGAAAAAAACAATATCACATGGTCTTATCAGCACATTTGCCAAGAAAGTGAGTACATTTTAGCAACTCTTACAAAGAGTCATAAGAGACACATCAAAAACATTTAAAGAGCCATAGTCACATTTTTTTGTGTGCATTTTGGGACATTCCACAGTTAGGAACACAAATACTGTATTTTTGAGGTTTAGATTTGATTTGGTTTTTGAGTCATCGTTTCAGCAAATTTAGACTTCCACTCTATTCTACATCCAAAAGAGACAAAACAAAATGGTATTCCGCTGTTGAATGACCCTTGGATGACAGCTATGGATGAAAATGGCATGAAAGATATGAGAGAAAGTCATGTCATGAGCATGAGGGATGATGACAAAACACAGACAAGTATGCACATATGGTAAAAACAGTATCCATGCATGCATACTCAGCTATATATGCATATGAATATGTATATATATCAAATAGAGTGAGTTTTATAAAGAAGTTTTATCTTTCTTTGCCAAATTTGTTTCCCATTTTGTTCCAAATTGATCCAATAAGTTCATTCAAAGCAATTTAGGGCTAATAAGGTCCCAATGATCTGTATTTCTTTATAAAAGTCCTTTTATAGATGCGTTTGGCCAATATATCTAAAGAAGATACTCAAAATCAATTTCTGGACTACAGAAGTCTTTGGCTCCACCACAATACAGACAGAAAAATACAAAAATAAAGCAAAAGTAGGAAAGAAAAGTACGCTAGGACTTCCTTTAAACAGAAAAAAAACAAAACAGAACGCTTGGTACCTGAGTTACACAAAGCAGGTCACACATGAATCCAGCTGGTGCATTTCAAAAACAAGACAGTACGTTCCACAGTAAACCAGATCTTCTGTAGATTAGCCTCAGATCACATGAAACTGCGTTTGTTTTTGATATAAAAGCCAAGGTCCTGTACCCAAGCAGTTCGAACAATGATTGCTAAGAGCATTTTTTTATTACTATTTTTTTTAAAATCTCATTTTACATAAAAAACAATTTGTTTAGAAACAAGACGGTGGCTTTTGATATCGCAACAGAAAGCGCTTACAAGTGAAGAAACACAGAAGCATTTGTGATGCGGATGCAAGTTTCCAGTCCCAGACTCCATACTCACCGGGGACCTGCTAACTACAACTTACCCTAACAATAGAGCGGTCTGTGGCAATCTGTGTAACAGCAGGTGAAATCAGAGGGAGTCGAGTCAGGCCTCGGGCTGCATGCCTCGGGCACTTTGAGTGACTAAACACTTACAGAACCGCATCCAGTTCCCCAAAAACGTGACAAAATCCTACTGGGGAACGGCTTCTTTTAAATAATCCTGACACGGGAGCAGCTGAAAAATCGACAACGCATCTACTGTTTCAGTGTGACTTAGCACTTTGTTCTGCAGCGAACAGCTTCAGGTATTGAAAATGTTGTGTTGAGCAAATTCAAAAATCTCAGTGCACCCCCACGTGCTCTCCCGTGAAAAATCTGCCACTCTTTATAGCTATAAATCCCACAAGTACGGCATATATTCAGCTACATCATCCTTTCACGTCGTATGATTTAAAAACCAAAGCAGCATAGCGTTCACTTACATCCACAATCAGAAAGTCGAGCCAGCACCAGTAGTTTGTAAAATATTTCTTGAAGCCGTACGCGATCCACTTGAGGAACATCTCCAGGACGAAGATGTAGGAGAAGATTTTATCAGCGTACTCCAGCACCACCTTTATGACTTTTCTCTTTTCAATGTAAATGTCTTCAAATGCCTGCAGTATAAGAAAACACAGCATTACATTTCCACCACATCACTGCATGCTCAGCATAAAATAAAAAAAAAAAACATCTGTGAAAAAGTTTGTTTTCCTTAAAAGTGCACAAAAGGTGCGATTTGTACAGCAGTCAGCTCAACTTCTCACCAAATCTATTGTTCAAATCTGTTGGTCAAACCAGACATTAATAATGATAATAATTATTATAAACACATTCTTCAAACAGGCACTGTGATTTATTTATAACCTATAGCACAGTTTAACAATAGTATGTACATGTTTTATTTTGCATTTTCAAAAACTCCAATGAAAAATTAGTTAGAAATTCAGTAATGTAGTGGGAGGCTTTTATTTTGACGCTGTTCTTGATTTTATCTTTCTAACTCCATCTAGGACCCTTACCAGAGCCCCACTGCTGAGCAGGATCATGAAGATGATAAATGTCTCAAACCAGCTGTGCTCCACAATCTGGTAGCAGGTCTTCCTCAGCCTCCACCAGGCCTGGCCTAGTCCATGGCTGCTGTTGATGTTACAGCACTGACAGTGTCTCATGCAGACTGATGACAGTGTAAAAGACAAACCGGCATTTATCACCGCATGAAGGAAAAAAAGAAATATCTTAAATGAACGCACATTAGTAGATTTAGTGAGGTTGCTACTTCTCGCTCACATTCAGGAAAGCATTCATCAGGCTCCATACTGTCTTCATCCAGCACCGACAAGTTATCTTCCTCCTCTCCGGGCTTCCTTAGGTCCACTGTGCTGCCCTCTGACAGGCTGATCTTCTCCTACAAAGTAAAGTCTGAGTGTTAACAATCACATGGCCTCATATGGAAACAGTTCTCAGGTCTTTGACATCTGCACGTGTAAATACAGAATATAAATCTACAGTTGATTCGTTCTGGTTGCGTTCCCCGGCCTGCTATGACACTGCTGATGCTGTTGTCATACATTCATGTCGCACATTAACAGTTTGCAGCACATTTTCCTGCTCCATACGAGCCTGTGTGCATTCATCCCATCAGAGGCGGCGCACCTTGATAGACTTTCAATCTCCTGTGAGGCTTACTGCCATTTTGATGAGATTTTCATGTGTTGCAACAACAACATATTTCATATGATTTATAGGACAGAGGTGCTTCAATCTTGTAAAATGGTATGAAGTTTAATCCAGCATTAAAGGGCATGCACGGGATCTGGAAACCAAATGACCAACATTGCTCATCTTAGAGTTTAAAGACAGTGAAAAGCAAAATGGACTGATGGCACATCAGAAAGTAGTAATTTGTCCCGGTTAAACATATGTGACGCATTTACAATCTGGAGATTTAATAGACTTAAATAGTTAACTGTAGGATTTCTTTTTAACAATATACTTACACATAACATTTTCATCACTTTTGTATGTGTCTAAAGCTCTGCACATACAGAGCAGCTGCAAATGCCCAGTTAAGCTGATGGATGGGTTGGAGCCCCCCCCCACACACACCGTTTTTCATGATGCCTAGTTCTAGTGTGGTGTGCAGCAGTGCATGGGAGGGAAAGAGGAAGAGAGAGCACCAGACTGCAGGCTGCCCAGCTCAGCTGTGTCAGTTTAATCTGCTCTACAGCGCCTGGCTCCACATCTGGCCCGCTCCTGTTTTTCTGCCAGACAGGACAGGAACGACACATCCTCCGCCTCAACAAACGCCCGATCTGCAGGACAGTCTGACTCTAAAGCTTTCGAATGAACACGGTCATAAATCTAAATCTATACACAAACTGAAGAGTGACCTCACAGTCACAGCAAGTGCGATTGCAACTCTAGCATATTACATTCACTGTTGTCTTTTCATGCAAATTAAAGCAGCGACACACAGTGTTAGTTACTGTTATTGAGTGAATGGTAAACTCATTTCATATTTACAGAAATGCAAACAAGAAACAAACTGTATTTCAGTCATTACAGCTTTGGCCAGTGTTGACCTATAAGCTAGCTAAATAATGCTAACGCACCTAAGGATCAGGGGTGAGCTTTTCAAGCTGTGACCCGTCGAATGCTCGGCCTGCTTCCCTAAGAGGCTTTCAGAAGTGTGCTAAAGACATATCTGTTTAAGCAGGCATTTCAGTGATGCACCGTGTCGCTGTATACGTCCTGCGTTTCTAACACTGAAGTCTTGAACTGCTTTAATCCCAGATTCTGTTGTTCAGTTGTTCGTGTCTTTATTATTTTGATTTCTATAAAAGTGTCCTGCTTTTAATTGCAGTTTTCTTTCCTTTAGATTGTAATGATTTGAATTAAGTGTTCTTCCACTGTTTGTACTCTTACGAATAATATTTAGGATACCAGCAAAAAACATATATACTTAAACATGCACACATATGATAAACAGTATAGAGGCTTACAAAGCTCTGTTTTAGCCACAGCCATTTTTGAAAATGTGCAGTCCTTATGTCTCCAGTCATTTAAACATGATAAACATATCTCGCCTTTTTGAAATCATGTTCATTCTCATTCTGATCCTTTGTAAAGATTAAAAACGTCTGGAAAATCATTAAAAAAAATGTATTATTCCAGCACATCTCAAATTAGTAGGTATATCAGAGAACAGGCAACTAAAGAGATCAAGATGTAAACATTTCCTATAATAAATAATTAAATTCTAATTATTCAAGCACTAAATTACTGTCCTGATTTCCATTTTCAGCAAGTTTTGTATTGATAAAAAACACAGGAACCTAGAAATAGGCCATAAATACTTTTTTATATTTCTTCGTAATTTGCTGTCAACATGGACCAGTGAAAAACCAGGTAATTATTATTTTATATAAACAGAAATGCAAGCCAAACAAACAGGTTGAGTGTTTCAAATGACAAGATGAGATTTCATTCTTAGCAAAAAGTATGCTGATAAAATCACTAATCTCTAAAGTCTATAAATTCAGAGAGCATTAAAGCCTGAAGTTAAGCTCACGGTTAAGCTCCAAACATGATTCTGGACACAACAAACTTACCGGTTTGTTTTCTTCATCCTCTGAAGACTCTGAGATCTCCTCCTCTTCCAAAAACTCCACATCTGACTCCCCAGGCGCGATGGGAACAATGACAGTCAGGTTTGGGTTGGTCATGTAGCTGTCCTCTTCTGGTACGATGTACTTCTCTCCATAACGTCCAAAAATCCCCCCATTGCTCTCCATGTGATTTCCAATCGGCTTGAGGGCCTGACTGGTTTCCTTGGCCTTCTGTTTTCGACGCTTCAAGCTCCTGTTGCAGAGGTTGATGATGCTTGTGACAATCCAGGAAATGCCGGAATGGATGCGAGCGATGGCAATCTGAATGTTATTCAAGTCTCCATCTTCGTCTGGAGCGGAGAGATTGTCTGAGCTGAAAGAGCTCAGCAGCAGGGCCAGAAACAGATTCAACACCTGTTGACAGACCAAAAAATTTATGTTTAGTTACATCTGAATGGAAGAAACTATTGAACTTCCCTTTATAGCTATTTAGCCGTAGCCACTTAAGCAATAAGGTCCTTTTTTTTCTTAAATTTCCGTGGGGAGAAAAAAAAAATCAAATAAAGACAGTAACAGTTTCACACATGTAAAATAAATGACTTTGGGATCTACTAATAAGAAACACATTTCGACCAAATTTGCTTATGCACAGTAATGCTACATCCCTTTTAGCTGCACTATTTCCACACTTCCACTTTATTCGATATGCCACACTCCACAATAAAAACCTAAAGGTGGTGGTAGGTAGTGTGATAATGTTGCCTGGAGGGATTTTTGGTGTGAAAAGGGTTAGCAGAACATTGTATAGCCATATTATGCGTGTATCACCATCTGACGCACAAAGCTCTGAATGGTTTAGTATGTGAAAGCTTTATCATTTCACTTAATGCCTGACATGATGTCCCATATATTTTGTCAACATTGGCAAATCCCACAGAGTTCTGCAACAACGATACGCTCAGGCACATATGGCTGATGTTTCAGGCCTCCTGAAGTCAAGGTTCAAAGCATCCAACTCCTAAGTAATCTGTCTGCTAGCTTAGAGAGCAGCAGCACGGGGCATAACACTTGCACATATGTGTGTGTGTGTCTGTGTGTGTGTTCACTGCACGTGTGATGTGCACAGTTGGCAAGGATCATCTTTAGCCACTGAGCTAGTCAGAGATGGGGAGCATGAGCAGATGATTAGTGATGAATGCCCTCCGACCTTCTCACCCCTAAGCATCCTGGATAATCCCATAGATAAACTGCTTTCCCACGATTCATGTGCACAGAGAGGTTTCTGTACATTACATAGTGAACACTGTTGTGATCTGATCTTTAAGCTAACAAGGCAATACAGTCAGTGAACGTGTCTCAATCCACTAATAGCATCTATGCGACACTAGAGAAACTGCTATGTACACCTCAGGTCATCTCCATCACTTAGTCACTGTTAGGAACACAAGGAAGAAATATCTAGCAAGTATCCTTCTCTTGACTGGGTTTGAATTATGCAAATCACTAATAATTTAAACTTATCCTAACTACAAAAGTGGAGGAGAGCAAGTGAACTGGTAAATAAAAGTAGATTTTTACTGGTTTGTCACTTGGGTCCCAATTTCACCCGTGAGGCTTAGCTCATCGGTGGTGGATAACAGGGCAGAAAGCTGCTCCAGCACTGAGTTTGTCTCTTGTGGCTTCAGTTTGCACGGCAACATGTGCAGATAAGACATATATGATGTAGCACAAATAACAGGTGGTTTTTAAGTTATAGTAACAACTGCACAAAAGTTGAGGAAAATGTAAATGAAAACAGAATGAAATGACTTGCGTATCTCATAAATCCATAACTTATTAAATTTGGTAGCAAGTCTGCTAAATGTAATCTGATGCGAGCCCATGACACTTTCATTTAATAGAGCATGCTGAGGAGTTACAGATACAGAAAATATTAAAGCTTGCAAATTTTAGCATAATTAACTTGAGGGACGGGCCATTCACATAATACACAGTCAGCAGTCCTCCCCAGTGCCACGTAATCCCAGATTACTTGTGACATCACCAAGTGGATTTGGTAGCATGAAACGCTCTGAGTCATTATATACTGTTTAAAGGATAACTTTGCCTGTCTTATATGACATCAAAAGCACGTCTTCCGCTAAAGGCAAATGATACCTTCATACCCTCCTCAATTTTTTTTTATTTTTATTATGGAGCAATGTATTCATTTATTTTGTAATGCTTTCAAAAATGCATACCTGATTTATAGGATTTTGATATTTTTAAAAAGGCTGAGTAATTCCACGTACTGCCTGGACACTAAGTTTTGTTTAAGAAGTCTGTTTTCAGAGTAGTTCAGCCACTGACCACAGCCTGCACACTTGCTTATTTAACTGCACGGTTGGAGGCAAATCTCAGGGTGGTATGATGACTGCGTGGGTGTGGCTTGAGACCATATGGTAATGTGACAGTAAATTCCACACTGAAAGTTTGACTCTGGGGTAATCTATGGTGAACGACCACGTTGACTGAGCTCCTGACATGATGTGAGGATGCTCTCTGAGTCGGGAGGCTATGACTTTGAGATCACTGCTATGAGCAATGTGACGATCGCAGCATGAAAGTTGGTCAGTTTGTAACAGAAGTTCATGTTTGCTCTCGATGCAAGTGCAGCTGATCAGAACAGGATTTCCAGTAAAAGCTTTAAAATGAAAGAACTTGAAGGGGGATCAGACACTTTAAATTAGGACTGGATTCAGCTTTTTGACTGCACCTCATGCCTGATCCTGTCGTTGGAATTTGCAGCAGCAATGTGGTGCATGTAGGGCTGAGCTAAATGTCACTCAGTGCAACACTGTGGTTGACTGATTTCTACTTTCTGAATATTGCAGAACAGAGCAACAGGGGAAAGGCCACACAGACACTTTTCAAAAGAAACTCTTGTTGATTTTAATCTTTTTGTGAGCTTTGCCGGTACAAATAAATATCAACATAACCTTAAACAGGTTCAAGTTTAAATGCCAAGTCATAAGAACTTACCACCAAGTTCCCTATGACCATGACCAACATGAAGACCAGGATGCAGAGGGGCTGACCAGCCACTTCCATACAGTCCCACATGGTCTCAATCCACTCGCCGCACAAGACCCTGAACACAATCAGGAAGGAGTGGAAGAAGTCCTTCATGTGCCAGCGAGGCATCTGACAGTCAAAGGCAATCTTACAGACGCAGTCCTGATAGTTCTTGCCGAATAGCTGCATTCCCACCACAGCGAAGATGAAAACAATGATGGCCAGCACCAGCGTCAGGTTTCCCAGAGCGCCCACAGAGTTGCCGATAATCTTGATGAGAGTGTTGAGAGTAGGCCAGGATTTTGCCAGCTTGAAGACTCGTAACTTATGATAAGAGAAATGTGAAGACAAGTGATTCCTGCATCTTCAAAATACATTGACTATTATACTATACAAGTTGTACAAGTTAACTAAACTTTAGAGTTAAATCCTTAAGTCAGTTTTATGTTTTTAGATGCAATCTGATTGTTAGAACTGGTCTGCAACTCTGACGACTCTGGTCCTGGGTATCGTTATTTTTTAAAATGAACATATTATGCTTAGGTCCATACTTTTATTCTTTAGTTTATATGGAAAAGTTTGGCATGTCATTTTTTTTTTAAATCTTAGACTAGACCAACATCAGAACCCTTAGTTCATCAGCTGTCTATTTGCCATTTGAAATGGTTGAAACTGCTCCTGTGTCTAGGTTTTGTCTTCAATGGGAAATAATTACTAATTATGTAATAATAATTACTACTTTTTCTACTTTTCTCCAAAGTAACGCAGAGAATTAACAATTTTCCTCACCAATCTGAAAGATCGCAGGACAGACAGTCCCTCTACATTGGAGAGGCCCAGCTCCATTAAACTGAGGCAAACAATGATACCATCAAAGATGTTCCAGCCCTGTTGGAAGTAGTAGTAGGGGTCCATGGCAATCAGCTTTAGTACCATCTCAGCTGTAAATATACCAGTGAACACCTAGAACAGTGACAAAAAGACAGAGTTGAAAAACCCACCAAAAACAATAAGAATATTATATAAATACCGATTCACACCCTTAATTAGTGCAGAATTCATTCAAGTTGTTTCTCTTTTGTTGACCACAAATAAGCAATTTTACACAACCGCCTCCAAAGATGTGTCATTTGACTTTTATGAATGAAAGAACTGAAAACATTTCAGGGAAGGCCTCTGCACACAAATCAACAGAGAACATAAAAATCCAATTGAATATGTTATTACATTTTTGTTGTTGTTTTTATTTTATTCATATAAAAGTACTTATAACATTATTTAATTTTAATGTATTGATGTATTTATGTATTGAAAACATACACATTTTACAAACAAAACAAAACAAAACGCACGCACACATTTAGATAATTGGTGTCTCTGATACAAAAAGTTCAGTTTTCTAAAACTGACCAGTAGGGGGAGATTTCAAAAGAGAACTATTGGAAAACAATTCCACCTCTTGCTAAAAATACTCCCTGTTATTAAAGATAATCACAAATAGTCTGAAACAGAATCTTTGACAGCGGATCAGCATCACTGTATTTGACCTCCTGTCCTGCACGGCCTAACCTGCTTTAAAAAAACAACCTGTCTAAAAACAGAGACGGATTATCTGAATGCCGGCCAATTCTGTTTCCTCTCTGTTCTACTCTCTGTACTCTCCTCTCCCTATCTAGCATCCGACAGCACTTATAGAAAGTGTGTTAAAAGCTGGAAACATCCCTCTGTTATCATGAAAACCTTCTTACCAGATTGCCCACTGAGAGCATGGTGTTGAACTCATCAGTCATGGGGTAGTGTTCGAGTGCCATGAAGAGGGTGTTCAGCACAATACATATGGTGATACCGAGATCCAGGAAAGGATCCATCACCATTAGCTTCACATAATCCTTCAGCTTCAGCCACCAGGGGCAGCAGTCCCATATCAGATACTTCTTGGCATACGTGTACCAGCAGGGATGGCACTTTTGCCTCGACTCCTCCAGCTCTGCAGAGACAATGTTGATAATGTTGATTTTTGATCGTTTTTGAACAGCTATAACCTGAAGTCAGTGGCGATTCTAAGGTCTGTTGGCACTCTAGGCAAACGTCACTCCAACAGTCATAATGTTAAACTGCTCTGCTAGCTAAGTTAACTAAAGTTAAATGTCATTTGGGCATCTGGAGGGTTGGTTGAGAAAAGCAGCACCAGTTTTTTTCTACTATGTGTCCATTATAACAGCTGAGCATAAATACAGAAATCAGGGGGAAAGCAGGTTTGGCTTTGTTTGGGAAGTAGCAAAATCCACCTACTGGGACCTTAAACATTCTCCAATAATATGTTAGTTGTCATCTGCTTAATCACACAAAACAGTACTAAAGAAATAACGGGCGATATATGCATTTGTTACACTATTTCTCCTGGATGTGTTATTTAGCGACCTGTAGAGGATCTGGTAACCTTCAGACAAGACCAGGCTAGCTGTTTCCAACCCTTTTGCTAAGCTAACTTTAGAAATAATGAACAAATCTGAGACAGGAATATTTCCCCACACAAAACTCTTGGTGAGAAAATCAATAAGCCCCCCAAAATGTGATGCAATTTCTGAACGCTTCCTTAGGCAGTAAAATGGACGCACCATCTATGGCATCACTATAAAAGCTGACAGAGCTCAGGCCCCTTTTCCTTCGCACTGGGGATGGATCTGTCACTGTGGGGGAAGGTTGCAGGAGAGGCCTAGGAACTGTCTCCTCTGCGCAGGAGGGCTTCTGGCAAACAGAAAATACCTAAAAAACAAACAACATTTTCATATGGCAGGTTGTTCTTCAAGCAAATATTTGACTTTTTCAGAAGAGTCTCATAACAAAGGCTCCATCACTCACTGTGTCTTCCCTGACTCTCTCCCTGCTGTGAGCTGGCATGGATGTAGGGGTGAGCAGACCCATCGTCGTGACTCCGTTGTGGTCGAGGGAGATGTTCAGTCGACCGTTGACATTGAGGCTGGGGGTGAAGATTTGGGAGCAGTGGCTTCTCACGCTGCCCGTTCTCCTCTTCCACGGCGTTGCTGTTGAACTGGTGCGACTCCTGAAGGCGTCTCCGTGAATGCTGTACTCGTCGTCCGCGAAGTCGGCCTCTGAGTTGTTGCGAACGCGGAAGGAGCTGAAGATGCTGTTCTGGCTTCCTCGTCTGGTGCTGAGCGGGTGAGAGGATAGCGTGGCCAGCAGAGGGTGAGCCGGCAGGGGGGACAGGGGAGGCTACAGAAATATAGAAGAACGCATTAATTTCTATGGTTTCAACCATTAGCAACTCGACAGCACGCGCCTTAAAGTCACGTACCATTACTTCTTCCAGGGGCTCCATCTTCTGTTCTGCAGTTTCTTCTGCCGTTTCTTCGGACAGCGTCCTGTGAGATCTTCTTCTTCTGCTGCTGCTTCTTCGTATACTTCCTGTATACTTCACACAGAATGGAGACAACTCCGGGGACAACACTGAGTCTGTCTCCTGTGCTTGTCTTTTTGCTGCCAGCTTCACATGGGAAGAAATTGTGTGAAAGAGTTATGGGTGTGTCTGTCTTCAGCTCAAAGCGCACATGGAAATATGACAATACACCGCACTTACTCTTTGCTCTCTTCTCAGCTGTTCCATGGCCATCTGAAACTCTCTCTCTTTCTGCCAGGCCTCAGCGATGGTGGCCTGATTCTGCTCCTCGTAGGCCATGGCCACTACAGCCAGGATAAGGTTGACCAGGTAGAAAGAGCCCATGAAGATCACAAGCACAAAGAAGATCATGTAGGTCTTCCCAGCTGAGCGCAGAGTCTGAGGGAATCAAAGAAAGTAAAGCCAATAAAAGCAGATTCACCAGAGTCATTAGCTCAGCTCTGGTTACAGTTATAAGGCAGATCGAATGTTAACACTAAACACCACAGTTCAGTACAGAAAGCAACACACAGTTCATTTGTTAAAGGGGAACACTTCACTGTATACTACAGTATGAACTACTGGTGAACATCTGACATGGCTACAATTTTAAATCTTTGCTATATGTCAGCAACTTGAGTCCATGTCAGCGCATTTTAGCACGCCTTTAGCATTGCACCACGTCTTCCATATTGTTAAGGGATTGCTTTAAATTACTAAAACAACTGGAAAAGCCAACGTCACAGCCACGGTCAGCACATATTTATTGGCTGTGAAGTTAGCTGGTCTTTTAAGACACACTGACTTCATTTGTTTTTATGTTTCTGGACACTTTGTGACGTGAAGTTTAACATTCAGTCTTATTCAACATCCTTTTAAGTATGTTAGTTGTCTTCTTCTGTAGCAGGGATCTCGAAACCCTGTCCTCGAGGGCCGGTGTCCTGCAACTTTTCCATGTGTTGCAACAAACCTGAATAGATTTAGTAGGTCATTAGGAAGACTATAGAACTTGACTGCATGCTGAGGTGGCAATTCAGCCATTTGATTCATGTTACAGCAGCTTGTGAGTGAATGAACACGGTGCAATAAAAGTACTATTGTCTTGCTAATGAACTACTAACTGTATTCAGGTGTGTTGCAACAGGGACACATGGAAAAGTTGCAGGACAGCGGCGCTCGAGGACAGGAGTTTGAGACCCCTGCTCTAAAGGCTCCACTATGTCACCCAGTCACTGATTCTTTGTGAAAGTGAAAACTACGACAGCCCCAAGGCAAAAACCAGCAAATTAGAAAAATGCTGCAAAAGCTCACAAGAAGACAATAAAAACTGAATAAAAACAAAGAAAATGGGAAAAAAAAAGCACAACAGAAGGAAAACAAAAGAAGCAGAAAAGAACAAATCTGGGGGAGGCAATAAAGTGACGAAACATCTGCTGAAGTGACAGAAACCAGAACATGTGAAAGACTGAACCGAAACACGGTTGAAAGAAGTGAAGGATTTACCAGTGTGAGGGAGAAGATACAGGTAATGTGTGTTTTAATAGCAACACAGTGTAAACACATGTTTGCCAGTTGCCGTTCACTGTTAGCTCGTCACTTCCACAGCTGTTCTGTCCCCAAAAATGCATCTGTTGTGTTTTCTAAGGGATTTTCTTTGTGAGCGTTTGAGTCGTTTTTCACTGTTTATATTGTGTTTTATTCAACTTCTATTGTTTTTTGTGAGCTTCACTGAAGTTTTTCTATTTGTTGGTGTTTCTTTAAGTTGAAGTGTTTCACCTCTTTGAGCCCTATAAGAGGACATTTTGAACTTTCAAGCTGAAGGTTGTCACTACAGGATGCTGGTAGATGAAAAACCAAAATTCAAAAATTGCACCTGGTGAAAGAGTTTTTCCCAGTAGTCCTGTGTCATGAGACGGAAAAGTGCCAGAAAAGCCCAGCCGAAGGTGTCAAAGCTGGTGTAGCCGTAGTTTGGATTCCTCCCTACTTTTAGGCAGTCAAATCCTTCTGGACACTTCCTGCAATGTACAAATAATTGAGAGGTAGAAGATAAACGATTAGTGGCCAGGACTGATAAACAGGCAGGCACTGATAAACTCAAAAGCAGCTGCAGACAGATATAGCCGTGTCGGTGTGCGTACTGCTTTCCCAGAGTTATTGTTATACATGTGGCCCTGGGGCCTTTGACTTCATAGAGAAAACTAAGAGATGAGTCAGTAAATACATACTATCATCACCATTATTTCAACGAAGAGGGCACTTGAAACAGGAGCACTAAAATGCACCAGAGTGAAAAGGGATTAGCCAGATGGATATCAAATTGCAGCAGGAAAAAATAAAAAATCAGCTCGATTCCAGCGTCTCTGATCTTCATTGTCAACATAGTGGCATTACAGCAAATATTTAAGTCCAGCAGCTGAGAACAAGCTGGACTGCCATGTCAATCTCAGTGTGGAATAATTTCATAATGGCAGGCAAACAGCTGGGCAGAAGAGCGCTGCTGTGAGAACAGCTGTGGATCTCACCAACACGCCAGCTAAGCAGGAATGCTCACTAATATCCAGCAGCGAGGACAGAGGATGCTGTGTGAGGCCAGCGACATCTTCCTGTCAGGCTGGCCCTCTGCTACATCACTCACACCGATCTGTTCACCTCTGTTAATCAATGCACGTTTAGTTTATTTCAAATCGCTCGTTGTTGAGCAAAATTAGCAAAAATCTTTCTATTCTAAAAAAAGGGTTCTACTCCCAACTGTAAAGTTTATCCCGGACGTTTCCGCCTTGTGTTTGCTTGAAGCTGCCGTATGCCATTGATTTTCCATGGTCTCTGGTCACAACTGCAAATCACTTCCTATGTGCGCTATGTGGAGCTTCCTATACACTGATATATATGATCCACTGTTGTCCATCAAACAGCTACACAAATGAGAGACTCCTTTTGTAGTTTTGTAATTGTGAAACAAAGTGCCTGCAGAGCTCATGTCCCAGAAGTCTCTATAACGACTGTCCGGCAAAGTTACTGCTCCCAATGGAGAGCTGCTGATACACACAGATATAACTCAGCTGTACATCGCAGCTAAGTATTCTGCAAGTTTTTTTTATGCATTTTTACTACTTGCTATTACTACTATTACTATATAAATCTGTTCTCAGGCTCTAGGAAGTAGTTTTTTTTGTGTACACTGAGCATAAATTCACTTTTATTTTTGACTTTATTCTTTGGGTGCTTTTGCCTTGATTAGATAGGAAAGCAGGGAATGAGAGAGTTGGGGAAGACAAAGGTAAAAGCACCTTGGGTCAGGGTTGAACCCGGGCATATGGTCAGCTGCTCAAACTATGGGGTAAAGCAGTAGCCCCATTTAATTCTTTTTTTTCCCTCTGAGATATTTGTATTAGATTGAAACAACAAAGAAAAAGAAATACACACAAGATTGTTTCACAATAAGTAAGTAGGTTTCACAATGACTGCTTAAGCTGACATAATAGAATACAGATTAATGACACATTCACAGATCTTTTAATTACTTTTATCCGTTTACCCCCTAACCATTACACACAATAGCTCTGTCCCTCAAGCACGGTTTAAACAAAAAACAGGGGATTTACTGAGCAATGCTGGAAGTCGGCGAAAAAATTTCGAATTACGGATCTTTTCAAGGCTCAAATAGCACATAAGACCCCTCAGTCATTGAGCATGGGTGGGCAAAGGAGCAACCCTCCGTCTTAGTAGGATTGCACGCCTAGCCACAAGGGAAGCGAAAGACAGTGTGCAACGTTGTGACGAGGTCAACCGTGCATCAGCCTCCCCGGTCGTGCCAAAAAGCGCAACTAATGGATTAGGATCCATATGGTAGCCAAGAATTAGGGACAAGGTTTGAAATATGTCTCTCCAAAAAGGCTAGGGCATGTCCACAATATATGGGTAAGGGAAGCCTCCTCACTCCCACATTTATCACAAGAGGGGTCTACATTTGGATAAATACGAGATCCTTTGACTTTGGAAATGTATAACCTGTGCACAACTTTAAATTGTAAGAGACAGTGGTGGCACCCATTTCATTCTTTTAACCACACGTCACTAAGAACAAACCCATGTCAACAGTGACGGTCTAAGAAAAGGTAAAGCCTCTTGAGGAAGGTCGAGTAAAAAGGACAACACCGACTGATTTTTTTTAAGTTAATCTGAAAATGAAGGCATAGCAGTGCGATGCAATCTGCATATCCTCTAGTTGAAAAGGCCTTGTGGCCTTATTAACCTGCTGCTTACCGGAATAAATAAATAAATTATAGGAAGCATGCAGTCAAAAATCTAAAAAGTGACAGCATGTGTTTTAAAAGGAAAGGCAAAATATGAACAATAAATGATTTCACAAGTCACCTTGCGCAACCATTGGCTCACAGCTAACACAGCGTCAGATGTGTCAGAATCCCATTAAAGCCCTTTGCTGCATGTTTACAGTGAGGTTTCTCTTAAATATTATATTTGCAATGACAACATCAATTTCTGCTGTTTGTATCATCGCAACAGGTTTTTTTCCTGGCTAAGGTGGTGGGTTTCCTGCCAGCATCACTGCAGCTCAGGGCAAAAGTTGAAACTTTCAATACAATCAGTCATAATCCTTAATGCATAGTGGTTTTAAGATGTAAGGGGATAAGCACTTGCCTCGACTCTGCAGTAGGCGTGATGGGGGCTACTGCGCATGTGTGTGACTCTGTGTGTGTGTGTGTGTCATCATAACGTATCCAAAGCTTTAATTTGGAAATCTACTCAGGGATTACTTGTTGGAATACACTCAAAAGATTAAGCATCCTCTATGTTTTACGTCCTCCGTCCTGACCTGCTTAATATCTTGCTCTCCTCCACAGCCAGCCTCAGAAAGTTCCATCTAAAAATGTCGCACAAGTTAAGAGGCCATCTCAGTTATCTGCCAGTAAAACCATAAGCTACCTTATGGTATCTTTAACCATGTCACCAATCTGTGCCACTCTTACTTTAACTGCAATTTAACTGGAGAGAAAGTTTTTTTTTTTTTAAAATGCAGTAAGTGCAACAAAATGCATTTTCTTGATGATGATGTAGCAATGTTAAAATAAAAGGAAACAAAGATGCCATTAAAAACAATCAAGAGGTTCATACTCTGTAGCATCGATTGCAGTGCTCTGTTAGAGCTCCACAAATGGCAGAAACACAAAAAGCGGGCAACGAAAGAAAGTTCACATGTAGGTGGGACAGCTGGGTAGGTCATATCGGTACTTGTCTGATCTTACTGACCCACTATTTATGTGAATTTAGTGACATCATTTCCCCCCTCCAAATCTTTTTGCTCTGACTTCAACACAAATTACTGAATCAGACGGTACTTCTTGGGAGATTAAAGTCCTGTGCTTTTGGAGGAGAGGTTACCAAGTGGGATTAAAAACTAAAGGGTGGCTGGATTCTGTTGCTACTAAAAATATGTGACTACACCCAAAACAGCTATAACTGGTAATGGGAAGGATTTTAAGTTATAAATTAAATAATATCTTCTAAAAAAAAAAAAAAAAAAAGAGGTTAAGTATGTTAAATGTCATTTATATTGTTCTTTGAATTATATATAAAAATTGGAGTTGTAGCAATCAGCTAGTGCTAGCTTACCCATATGCTAAAATGCTAAATATTCATGTTGGCTGAACATTAGCAAAACAAAAGGTCTGTATTCAAACTTCAGCTGATCATTGAAAGAAAAATGTCAAACTCGTCAAACATGTTCATTCTAAATATTCTCTGCTTTTGTTAAAATATATATATTTTTAGTTCACTAGCCTGGATAGCTGTAGCAAACATTGTGCAAAGGGTTAGCTTTGAAGCAAGAGGAGCTATTTTCGGTGCTCCCTTTATTTCAAGAATAAAAATTTGATTTACTTTATTCTTAATAACAGTGTTTGAACAATTTGAACCGGTATCAACAAACAAATGATAGCAGCCATTGTACCATCATTTCTGGTTCTTTGAGAAGAAAAAACTAGAGTTATAAACTTTTGGCAATGCAAATGTCAAAAACAACTATGACTCTAAAGGTACTTTTTGGCAGGAGATAATCACCGAGCTTACATAATCAAACGGTACTATGCCGTAGAGGTGACCCCAGAAGTTGCTGGGTTTTCTTCTTTGCGTCTTGCTTTGAGTATGTGGCTAGCTGAGGGTCACATAAGGCCATTTAAGATAAACTGTTGACAAATAATTATCTTTTATCTTTTAGAATCAAAGTAACTAAAACCTATAGGGCCAGGATGGATAAGTATACAGACATGATTTAAAAAGGGAAAGAGCATGTGGGGAAAGACCAGCACTTTGTCCCACTACATGTGTAACATCACTCTCAGTTATTACAGTGAGGTGCACGTGGCTAAAGCTGCTTAAAATAATACAGCATATGAAATTATAACCCACAACAACATCCCAGGTTGACAGTAACGTTTCAACAGACAAATCGAGTTCAGGTTGGCCAAGTTTTTTCTTTTTATTGTATTTTTCTGATTGATATAAAAGGAATCTGGTGTGGCTTCTACCATAACATAACACTTTTGGTATGTTTAATTAAAGGATCCTATTCAACCATTTCTTCGCCATAAAAGAGAAACATTGCAAATATGCTACATCATCTCCTGCGGTCTCTAGGTGCCTATCCATCCAACTCCAAAAACACGACAGGCTAATTGTCTTTAAAAACAAGTGAAAAATCCTTACATGAAGTAAGTGCATGACATAAACCTATAAGGTTTCATATAGAACCGCCTATATTTAACGTGCAAAAAAATTGAAAACATCTGCATCAAATTTCCCTGCAGCGGCTTTAACATCATCACCATGTTTTATTTGCGATAATCCATTATCTTGTATTATTCACAAGAGCACCTAATGGAAGCCATTTGTTGGAGCTACAGGATTTCAGATTCACACAGATGGGTATTTAGTTCACTATAACCCCTGAACTGGGCCTGGCATTGGGCACAGTCATCCTGTTGTGCTTGTTTCAAAAGCATTTGGATTTACAGGATTATTCAGTGCGTAGGCTGAGTAGCAATATTTGGATGGTTTCAAACTGTGCCTTTGACTGGGAACAAAGTCCATCACCCATATCACCTATGCTTTTACATCTATATTTACTCACATCTCAAAGAGGGACGGCTAAAAATATTAGGACCTAATATTTAGCATTGTTTGACTTATTTTAGCTCAGCAAGTAGGTTCAACAGAAGCACCAGAACAGTTGAAATAAGAATATGATAAAAACGATATAAAAAAAAAACAATCCCAAAGTGTTCTAGTCTGCTCCAGTTAACCTAATCACAGCACAGAGCTTTTGAGATGATGAAATCTCCAAAGACCTCCCGCTCTCCAGCTGACAATGCCATGTCTCTCTGCGAAGAGCTCCAGTGGAGCCGTGGTGATTGTCTACGCCTCAGGTGAAACCTCTCCCTCCAATGGGATCAATTACCTGTATATTATACCTCCTAAGTCACAGACTGAGAATGTGAAGCCTAAATGACAGGACATCATCTATTGTTGAATCCTCAATTCTCTCTATCTTGTGAGCCTTGAGCTTCAGCTACATGTAACTACACACACACACACACACACACACACACACACACACACACACACACACACACACACACACACACACACACACATATATATATGTTATAATATATATATTAGGTCAGGGTGTAACAGATGAACAAATTAAGAAGCAGTAAGAAGAGCGAATGTTTACTTACCCTGCATCACTTCCATATCCACATATTAAGGCATCCTTTGCTCCTTCAACTTTGTAAAAATTATCTGAGCAAAGGGGAGGAGCCAGTTAAACATGCAAAAAGTTATAATATGGTATGTAAAGTATTAAATAGTACAATGTTAAGAGCACTGTACAGCTGTTCTGTTTTTGACTGACCTTCACTGCTGAGGAAGTCCTCCGTGGAACTCCAGGTTCTGTTGTTGCAGATGAAGGATGTGTTGGAGCTAAACGAGGAGTTGACACAGTGCGCGATGCTGCGGACGCACTTTTGTCGCAGTAACCCCATAAAAAGCTGCAGGCCGATGAGGGCAAACACGCTTAGACAGAACACGGTCAAGATCATCACGTCTGCCAGCTTCTTCACAGACTGGATCAGGGCACCAACGATGGTCTTTAGACCTTGGGGGGGGGGGGGGGGGGGGGGGAAAAAAATGGTG
>VURO01003299.1:4485-18977 GCA_015108175.1 Pelvicachromis taeniatus | reverse complement strand
GACCATAGGTGAGGGTAGGGATGTAGATCGACCGTTAAATTGAGAGCTTAGCTTTTACACTCAGCTCTCTCTTCACCACAACAGACCGATGCAGCGTTCGCATTACTGCAGCCGCAGCACCGATCCGTCTGTCAATCTCCCGCTCCCTTCTCCCATCACTCGTGAACAAGACCCCGAGATACTTAAACTCCTCCACTTGGGGCAAGGACTCGTCCCTGACCCGGAGTGGGCACTCCACCCTTTTCCGGCAGAGGACCATGGCCTCGGATTTGGAGGTGCTGATTCTCATTCCCACCGCTTCACACTCGGCTGGCTATGCTTAGAAATTCTGTCCATAAAAATTACGAACAGAATCGGTGACAAAGGGCAGCTTAAAGGTGGTGATACAAATTTAGTAGCTCTAAACCATAATTGTGTTTTGGCTTCTGTAGTGTTCAGTGGCCCACAGCTCATTTAGGTTTGAGTCCCCTGTTTTAGAGCTACAAGTTTGTATGATATCTTACTACTTTACTCATTGTCCTATAACAAATCAGCTATGTCTTTAACTGGTGGAGGTTGCTTTTTCCATTCAATTTGTGTGCATAAATCTTCAATAACTTTAAAGCAGCTGTCTTACCCGCAGGTGTAGGTGGGTGACAGGCAGAGTTGTGGACCCAATAATGCAAGATCAAAATGAAACAGGAAGTGCAAACACTGAGACATATTGGCTTGGCTTGGCTTGGAGAGAAAACAGACATACATGGGTCATCACAAGGAAGGCTGAAAGACTAGCTTAGCAATAATTAAATTTAGAGAGGTGTATAGACACATAGTGAGTGAAAAAGGTGACTGAAGAAGAAACACTCAATGCATCATGGAAATCCTCCAGAAGCCTAGACCTATTGCAGCATAAGTAAGGGGGGTTTTACGGTCATCTGATCCAACCCTAACTATAGGCTTTATCACAAATGATAGTTTTATGCACAATCATAAAAAGTAGAGATAGTGTCTGTCTTCTAAACTCAAACTAGGAGCTGGTTCCATAAGGCCCTGTAAGCTGAAGGCTCTACCTCCCACTCTACTTTTAAATACTTTAGGAACAACAAGTAAGCCTGCAGTCTGAGAGCGAAGTGATCTTTAAGGTGAGATAGGGCCTGATTATTGTATGTGAGTAGAAGGATTTTAAATTTGATCCTGGATTTAACAGGGAACCAACAAAGATAAGCCAGTATGGGAGAAATATGGTCTCCCAAAAATTAGAGGCCATTCTGGTCTTTATGTCTTTAAGATGCTTTTTCAGTTCAACTAATTGGTGTCTCTTATCTAGCTTCATGGACAGATAAAGGTGGGTATCATATGCATAGCAATAAAAATTAAATAGATATGATTCAAACCACTGCAGCACAGTACTTGTAATACCTACAGCGTGCGCTAATCGCTCAATCAACAGTATTGAACTCTGCCCTGATGTCTAGCAGGACAAGCACAGAGATGAGTCCATTGTTAGATGCCAGAGAATGTCATTTGTAACCATCATTAATTAATTTTCTGTGCCATGATGAGCTCTGAAACCTGATTGAAACTCTTCAAATAAATCACTGGAACAGTGATAATCTGTTTTACAACTACTCTTTCAAGAATTTTTGAGATGAAAGGAAGGTGGAGATTGACCTATCAGTCAATAGTACTACAAGAACAGTGTGCTTCCATTCTCTGTCAGTACTATGTTAGTAATTGGCTCCCTCATGCTCAGAACTAGTTTTTGCTTTGTGCCCTGTTTAATCTTGTTCTCTTATCTGTCTTCAATGATTCATCCAGTGAAAGAAGGCTTGAGACTTCTTTTTTTTCATTGCATTGCATTGCATTGCTGTGGACAAGTCTGAGTACAAACCGACTTCAACATATTATCACAAGATAGCAACCTAAGGAATACTCACCTGCAATATACCTGCCCACCCTTCACCACTCTCTCTCTCAGTGCATTCAAACAAATAGGAACAAGCAGTTAATGAGGGCGAGGAGTATGGAGCTACTTGTGAAGCAGCAGGCAATAACAAAAAAGACAGAGCTCACAATATCGGACAATATCAGCCTAGGACAATGGAAGGCTTAAGGCCCCACTGGAGAAAAAGAAATTGCATGGCAAGGCCTTTCAACACCAGTTTGACCTACTTTAACTAAAGGCCCAGTCCAACCCTTTTCAGGCTTGAGGCATTTATTATAATAGAGGCTTCGGGACTGCATTGATTAAGATGGATCTTTACAAGAAACCACAACTGAATAATGTGTTGTTGTTTTTGTTGCAAAAATCAAGTGAAGATGTAGATTTGTAGTGGCTCTGGAGTTAGAGCAGGTCATCTACTAATCAGAAGCTTTGTGGTAAAATCCCTGGCTGTGACAGTCTTCATGCCTAAGGATCCTTTGACAAGATACTGAACCATAAGCTGGTCTCCGATGCATTCATTGGCGTGTGAATGCTGGACAGAAAGCACTTAGGTGTAGAAAAATGTGCTTGCGTGAATGGGTGAGTTAGGCAAGCCATAAGTTGTACCTTACTAAAACCACTGAATGAAGCTCAATATTAAATATTACAGCAGTGCAAGCTGTATGTATTGCTATGGGAATTTGTATGGATTCAGCTGGTGATGCAGAAAATATATAACACTGGTGAAATTGTAGCTATTGGAGCACAGATTAGCAAATGGATCAGTGCATTTATTTGTAGGTGGTTTTAGTTCAAATCTTCCAGTCAGAAGAGCTCATTCAAAAAGGTCGCCACTGTCACTGACTAACCACCTAACACCTAACTGCTCAAGAGAAATGCACTAATCAGATACAAGCCTGAAGTGTAACATGCTAATCAGAATGATCAATAATTAAAAATAACATGATTATCCTGTCACATTGCATGGATGTGATATTTGAAAATAATAGCCTTGTGCTGCCTCAGCTATGAGCAGCAGATGGTGCTGATATACAGCTGAAGTTCAGACACTCCAGGCCAGTGCAGAGTGTTTCAGGTCAAAGCCCAACCTGCTTTCGGGTAGCTTTGTTACCACATCTCTTATCTCTCTTACAATCTCTCTTAGCTTACCTTCTTGAATTCAAGAAATTGTCTTTTTGTCTCAAGATCCTCACCTGCCACCACATATCAAACCACCTTCATAGGATTGTCATGTAAATGTAAAACATAAAACATTAGTCAGCTGGTTATGAAATCAGTATGTGCAGTGAGAGGACTTGATGATCAGTTTCCATGGTGACCATAAGACTCAGTGCCCTCATTTGGATAGAAAAGAAGACGCCAACGCTGCAGCAGCATCGTTATTTCCTCTCCAGTGAAAATAACAAATAATGGTGGCATGTTGGGTCCAGTCATTTAGAGGGTCATCTCCTCTTAGCAGATATGGGGCTGAGAGATAGCGCTGAACCTTAACAGTAGCATCATCAGGGACACTGTGCCCTTAGTTGGTTTCACCTACTCTGCTGTCAAAAACATCCCCCTTCATCATGTTCACTGGCCTCTTGCACTGTGGTTGCTGATGTTGATGGTGCACAAGCACTTGCTTGGGCTTAAGAAGTTGCTTGAATGAAAGCACAGAACTCAGATGTTCACTGCTTTGGCTGCATTCTCCAAACATCCAAAATCCAGAACTTTGAATGTACAGTATAGGAGAGTTGACACTGCCAGGATCCTTACAGACTCCACCCCACAACATTCCCTCAAGTTCCTCCATATATTACTGTTTAACTGACAGGCAGTGGGGCTGGTCAACCTCCGACCTTTTTCATGAAGCTTGTGATGAATCAGTCTGACCAGTGACATTAGTTATGAAGCAAAAACTCTCTTCTTAGATGACAGTTGCACGGTTTTTTCATTAAAAACAGCAACACCTGGAGACTGGCTGAGTGTTTCTTGGTCAGCACTGCTGAAAGGAGTCAAAGTTGTGTTCATGAAGGACAAGGCTGCTGCCACTGCCTCATTCTGCTCCAGCAGAGACTGTTCTGTCTAGTCTCCTGTTTGAGTTTCATCACATGTTTTCCCATTTGCTTTTGAATGTCTGATACCTTATGCTCATCAGTGGCACTAGATTTAAAGGAGTCCACTATTTGCCTTGATTGCAGACGTAATGCATGCAGTTCAGAGGTTTGCTCAATGGCTTCTTCCACCATCAAATTTAGTGTATGAGTAAAACAAGGTGCATGTTGCACTTGTAAAAGTTGTGCACAGGCAATCATGCTGGATGCATTATCAATCCCATCCCCCTTGAATGCAGAAGAACACTTTTTGGCTCCTTCAGTGGATATAGACACTGGCCCCTACTCACCAAGGGAGCATGTTTGAGAGGATTGGCCAGCAGTGGAGGTGGAACAAATGTTCCGAGTCACTGCTGGCCCTCCAACACCCTCCTGCAGTTTAGGAGTTATGCAAGTTGTGTACCAGTAAGGTGCCAAGGTGGTATGCACCAGGTCTTAGTGGACTAGTTTGGTGGCTAGTTCACCAAAACCTGGTTTGACCCGGGGCTTTACTGAAGGAAGAGTAGATAGAGGTCAGGTGTATGCATGGGGACGTTCATAAATTCTATTTGCTGGGTATATGGGGAGATGTGTGCCAGTGGTGTGCATCCTGCCCGGAATGTCAGCAAGTGAATCAGCCAGCCATCCCAAGAGTGCCTTTGTACCTGTTACCATTAAAGGTGGTCCAGTTTGAGAGCATTGGCATGGACCTCATCTGACCATTTGAACAGAATGCAAAGGGATCTCACTTTGTATTAGTTCTGGTCTGGTTACTGTCATGGTCCATTGGGGTGTGGAGGTTCCTACCGGTTTCAGCAGCTCCACCCCGTGGGTAAGTGGCTCCATGTCCTAGCTGTTCCGAGTTCGGCAATCAGCAGCGGAGCTTCTTATTCTCCCGGCGGTCTGGGATCCCTTGCCAGTTCGTTTTGTGATCTTTGACGGTAACAACTCCCAGTTATTTATGCGTACTTGATTGAAGGTTGCTTTCTTGTCCCTTGTGTTAATCCCATGTTCTATGTCTCCAGAGACCCGCTCCAGTCTGGTTGCCCGGAGGTAGCTGCTGTTCCACTTGGTAAAAACCCCATCTGGATATTCTCCACACCCCTGGACCCTCTCTCCTCAACGCAAAGACCCGCCCTACCTCCTCGTAAGAATGCCCTTTATCCCAGCGTCTTCTCCCAGTCAATAATGCTCAGGCTCTTGGTAATTCTCTTTTCTTGTTTCAGAGTCTCCTCGCCCGGTCCGGCCCCTGCGTTTTCCTTTTCCCCCTGGTTCCTGGTACCCACTTTCCCCGGTGCTTACCCCCATGAAATAAAACTATTGTTAAATGTACCTGCTGTGTCTGCTCGTGAGTCCATCTCCCTGAGAACTAGTTTTTCAATCATGACAGTTACATTATGCAATATCCTGAGGAGTCCCACTGTGCAGCATTTCTGCAAAGAGTGTGGCGCAGGTGCTGGTTCCGGTCATCTCCAGTATCAGCATCCCAAAAGAGATATTAAATGACCAGGCACATTGTTCATGTCTCACACATGAAACGAACTGTACAAATTACTGGGATTTTTTTTTTTCTCCATTGTATCTTTATTTGGAATAGACAAGAACAAAAAAAGCCAACAAAATTGCAATATACAAATAAAATAAAAACAAATTACTGGGAATTTAATCTGTTCAGACCAGTGTCCACCATCCCCAGACTGACAGGTTGGTGGTGAATAAGACTTTGAAGTCCATAATTCAAAAGTTCATTCATAAAGACAAACAACTGGGATCATTAGTTAGACCCTCTGTTGTTTGCAGTGTGGGAGGTGCCCCATGCCCTTGCTTTGATTACTGTTTGACAGGAAGTCGTGGGTGTCACAACGGTCGCCGGCCGGGTAGCTAAACCGGGACTCTTGATGCGAGACACGACAGAGGCAGTGATGAAAGTTATAGTGTTTTATTTACGGAGTAGTGAAAGGAATGTGGCGGTGATCGGCGTGGGTGAACGGGTTGGAGGGGCTGGCCGGGTGGGTTGGTGGTGGGAATTGCTGGGTCCTGAGAGGGAGGAAGCGATGGTTCTGGTGGGGTGCGGACTGAGGCGGGTTGGTCGGATGTTCCTGAGGCTGAAGGCTGGTAGTTGGAGGGCAGGAAGAGTGAAGTACCGGGGGTCCTCCAGAGAGTTGAGAGGTGAGCCAGAATTCCGGGAGCGGGTCATGTCCGGGTCGTGAAATCTCTGAGAGAGGCTGGAACGGATGACAAAGAATCAGTAGCAAAACGAGAGAAAAACATAGAAACATAGGCCTGGTACCAACATTGAGTAGTTGACAAACTGGCGGTGACGAGGAGTCCAAGTGGAGCTTAAAAGCCCTGCCTGATTGCCCCGAATCAGCCTCAGGTGTGCCCGCCTGCAGAGAAAGGATGGCTCCGCCCAGTGGTGTCTCTCAGCCACACCCCCAGATCATGACAGTGGGATTGTTAGACCTAATAAAGGAAAACTGGGAGGAAGGTCCAAGCCAAGATAAGAAAGAAATTCAGTTTGTTCTGGACCTGAGAGCAAAGCAGCATACATTGGGGAGGTTATCACAAGAAAAATTGCTTGGAGCCCAAGCCACTTTCCAGCACCTCATGGACCTAGTGCTGTGTCCGCACACTGCATATGCTGCAATCTACTTGGATGACGTTATCATCCATAGTGACACCTGGGTGGAGTATATGTGGTGGCTGGCTATTACCGGTGGTATATAGCACTTCGCTCTCACAATGCTGGCTTACTTGTTGAGTAAGAGTATTCAAAAGTAGAATGGGAGGGAGAGGCTTCAGTTTTCAGGCCCCTCTTCTATGGAACCAGCTTCCAGTTTGGATTCGGGAGACAGACACTATCTCTACTTTTAAGATTAGGCTTAAAACTTTCCTTTTTGCTAAAACATATAGTTAGGGTTGGATCAGGTGACCCTGAATCCTCCCTGCCAAACTTTGTGGAGCTGACAAGCCCCTTGACCACCCTTACCTGAAAGGGTGCCCCAGATCTGGCCCAGTGGATGGAGCAGTGCCAAGCAGTGTTCCTACTGGTGTAGAAGGCTCTCTGTGGGGAACCCCTGCTCCACACCCCTAATTTTTCCCTCTCCTTTATTCTGCAGACTGATGCCTTGAACAGAGGGCTGTGGCCATTTTGTCCAAGCAGCTAAAGGGGAAGGGAGGGTGTGCTCCAGTTACAGGGGGATCAGACTCCTAAGTGTGCCAAGGTGCTGGAAAAAGTAGTTCATTTGTAAATCAAACCTCAGACAGAGGGCAAACAATGCAGTTTCTGTCCTGGTTGTTGAACACTGAACCCACTCTTTGGTGGCCTTACAATCTAATCTGTTTTTTGCAGGTGATGGGATTCTGTTGATTTCATCAACAGAGCGCAAACAACTGTAAAGCGGTGGGAATAAGAATCAACATCTCCAGTTCTGATGGCATAGTCCTTAGCCAGTCCTCAGCCATGCCTACCTCGGATATGAACGATAGAGAGATAATTGAAGTCCTGTTTAACAAGGTCCATCTCAGGTGTTGAGGAACCAGGACACACTGAAGAGAAGTGGGCTACTGAAGCAAGGAGGCAAATGTATGCAAGAGTTGAGAACAGGGTGCTGTTGAATTCTACTACGCTAGTAACCCCAGCGAAAAAGGTTACACGCAGACGATAGACAGGTGGCTCCAGCAGATCTCAGGAACAACATCTGAGATTTCTGTCCAGAAGAGCACAGTCCTAGGAACAGCAAAGATATTGTGCAAGACCCTCAATCTCCCAGGCCTCTGGTAGACGAACCAAGGTTAAAAGATAAAGAAAAAAGATTTATGGCCTACATCTGTCCTTTCTATGCAGATGGAGACTTCAAATTTAAGCCTTGGCCGTTTAATGCAGAACTGATTATTTCATTTCAAATGCATTTGGAATACAAAACTGAAAAATAACACATTTATCTGTCTAGATGACTGTGGCATCTATGCATGCACACTCATGGAGTGTGCGACTATAGTTTATGCAGATTCAGCTGAAACGTTTTAGGGACTCTGTTGATAAATGTGTTTCTCTTTACTCCATCTGGTGTTTTTCATATTGTGTGTCCCGATGAGCCTCCAAGACCTCTCACCTCCGAGTGGTGTTGTGTAAGAGAGGACAAGAGTTCTGCTGTGTCTTGTCATTTTAATCTCCTGCTCCATTGGTATTTCCTGTCAGAGTAAAACGAAAATGGAGCTCTTTTGTATTCCTGACCTGGAGCATCTTAAGCAGTATTTTTAAACACTTTTATAGTTGTTCACTTACAGCTGTAGCTGTTCTCTGTTGTTTTCTTATTTCTTTATAACACTATTAGAGGTCTCAATTTTCACCACCTGGCTTATTTATGCAGTTGCATATTAGTCTGTGTTGTTAATTCACCTCGGTCTGTTTAACAGCAACATGTTGAAGGCTAAAGAGATGTCACTATTGTCTTCTGGGAGAGTCTGCATACAGATCAGTATTTAACATTTGACTCTTATCATCCATTAGTTTTTTTTTCATGCATTCATTCTCTTCTCAAAGCCCCCACCTGAGTATGGAAACTGTAATATGTCAGCCTTTCAAAGCTCCATTTATCATAGAAGTCTATGCAATGATGTTGACAGTTCCTTAAAATAGTAACTAGAACTAGAGAACCACAGACTGTTGCAGAGTCTGACTCGAAACGGGTCCAAATACTTGGTCTGATCCACATCGACTCCCCTCTTCACACCTCACTTCTGAAACCTTCCTGTTTCCAGGACAACGATGCATAGAGGGCCCAGTTAGCTTTATGCTGAAAACAAAAGACCACTCCATGATTTAGGCACATCCTGCTGCTACCTGATAAAAACTGAGCTTTTAATGGTTTCTTGTTTTAGACCTTTTCAACAACACTCTGTAGATTTTCACTGTGCACAAAGTCTCTGGGCTTTTATGACACCTTTAGGTTTGAATGACCCCTTGGCCCGTTTGTTCTCCCTATTTATAGGAAACTTTACAGAGTCCTCTTGCTCATCTGACACATGACTTGAGTCCGAAGGTGGATTATGTGAACAAAGGCAAAAAGGTTACATGTAGGAGAAACACTCACAGACTGGAAGACTGAAAAGTTGTATTATAAAGCACTTTTTTGGGGGGGGTATATTTATTTAGTATTTATTTTTTAGCAATAGTTTTCTATGTGTGTTGGGGTCAGGTTGTCTTTTTGTTTTATACCTGTCTTTAGTTGCGTTGTAGTTTGTATGTGTGGCAGTGTGGTGAGAATTTCTTAGCCAGATCGTTTTTGTGAACGACCAATCACCATGGTAACAGCCGAGTCACTGCCAAGGATTCCAGTAAACACTGAATCTAACAGAAACAAAAGTGAAAGCTCACCACTTACAGGGAATTCCCAGGAAAATCCTGTACACGGAAATTTCAAAAAGCCTGTGATAAGAATTAAAGACATAAATATCTTTATTGTAAGCGAGCAAAAAGAAACTGTACACATATTTACATATCATCTCTTATAACTCTTATAACAGATAATTCCACATCACACCAAGTGTGCAGCAGTACCACGGCGAGAGTTCTGACCAAAGTGACGACTTTTTTGGAAGAGTTCAGCCATACGGTGGCAGTCAGATTGTTTATGTCTCTGTTAACAAGTTGAGCAACATCTTTGCTTTCCACAAATCTCCAAGCTGAGTAGTTCTCACTGAAAGGAAAGTCAGAGTTCACAGTCGCTGAAAAGTCACTTACTCAGCTGATCCTGGTGAGAGAATAAAATCCTGCTGAAAAAGCTGACAGTGAACATTATTGCATTTAAGATTACTGAGCCATAGGTAGTGTTTATTTTTCAAGCTGGACTCTTGTAGCCACGTGTTGATTAGTGCCATGGATGTTAGTAACTTGCTGGAAGAACAGCCACATTTTAAAATGTGCCAGCCATGAACTTGGGAGTGGTAGCTAGGTTTCTGGGTAGTTTTGTCACATGTTGGACAAAATTAGCTTTATGTGTGAACAGGTAACAAGCCACATGTTGAAATATGTTAACTGTATATCAGGAGGTAGAATTCCCATCTCACAATATCCAAGGATAAGAAATGATAGGACAGAACAGGATAGGGCAGGGTTTGTTATTATCACATGCTGTGATGCTGTGGCTGCTTTTGGCAAATGGAAGATAATTGTATGGCAACTCCTTCTTTCCTGTTGGGATATGAGGGTGTATTGAGAGGCTTGGGATGTTGGGATTGTGAGAAGTGGTAATAAAATGTAAAGAGGTAGTAGTCACATTTTAGGAAATGCTAGGTCAAGATGTGGTAACCACATAGTTGGAGATGGTTAGAACACAACACCTTATTAGAAGTGGTGGCCACATATCAGCATATCAAATTCACATGTAACAAAGCAGTAGCCATATACTGGGATGTGATTGGGCCATGAACTGTAAAACACATCTGCAGAGGTGTCAGTTACATGTGACATGTAGCCAGGTGATAAAACGTGTTGCAGGTAAAAGGCCATGGTAGCCATGTTATAAAAACACAGCCATATATTTATAGGTGCTATTGTGTAGCTGGGATATGGCAGATACAAAATTGGATAGCGAAAAACATTGTGTCATTTGTTAGCCGTTTATCGCTGGGACAACATGGTCACACCTATGAATATAAAAGCCATTTGTTTAAAAGCACAAACCACATGTTAAAATAAAAGCCATCGGTCATACTGAGATATTGTCCTGCAGCAGCCACATGGGACATGGTAGTCACATTTAAAAAAAATCTGACAGCCATATATTCAGATGTGTTGAAGCTGCACACTTGGTAGCTCCATGAACCATGAGCTTTTTAGGCCTTGGCTGGCCTCAGGCTGAAGGTGGAGCAGACTGGGGTAGTTGATAAAAGCCTTTCTTCCTGGATCTCCTCACGTAGTCGAGAAACAGAGCAGAAGCTGCTAGCCCAGTGGCAATGCAGACAGCTGGGATGATGATGACGCTGAGCCTGGGAGGAAGCTTGGTACTTCTCTCTGCATGAGACGGAATAAATAGGCCAGCTTTGTGAAACTGCTGCGGGTAACATATCTTCAAATCAAACTTCAACATTTTAACTTAAAGGGAACAATAACATCCAAACTAATTTTACTGACCTCTGACACTGATGCTGAAGATTTTGACTTGGTACCCAAGGTCATTGGTCACGTTGACCTGGTATAACCCAGAGTCTTTGGCTGTGAGATTGACCAGTAGGAAAGTCCCATTGGTAGAATATAGCTCTGTGCCATTGGTCATTTTCTTGAGAATCACAGCTGATGGTGGGAAACTGATGGTTTGGCAGCAGACAGTGACATTTTGCCCCTCCTGAACCACTGTAGACGGCAGGATGTGGACTGTGGTGTTCCTCGGAGGAGCTGGATAGGAAAACAGATTGAAATTAGATCTTACTTTTGTTGTTGTTGTTCAACTCCTTTTACAGGAAATGTAAAAAGACCCGACTGAGAAACTTGTCATTTTGGGGAGTTTAGCTTTATTCTAACTAATATATTGTGTTTATACAATACATATACTACAGTTTACAAATTAGTACTAATATCGCTGAACTGATTGGACTTTTTGATTTTGTGATCTGGTTTTCCACTAACTGTAGCAACATTCTTGGTAAGGTGCACATCCAGCTATAGGATGGGACATTTGCATAGTACTTTTCCAGTCTTACTGTCCAATCAAAGCCCTTTAGACCACAAGCTACTGATATCCATAAACTCATAATGCACTTTATCCTATAAACTCTAAGAACACTATCTACTTCAAATCCCCATGCCACTCAGCACCTACAGCTGTAGGTGCAGTACCATCTTTAACACAGCACTAAACTCATGCTTTGCAGGATAAACCACAGTACATTGGGGTTACACTGTGTTGATGGTTCTTGTAGTGTATTCTTCTAGTTTACAGGGTATTTTGATGATTTTACAGTGCATTCTGTAGATGTCATTTTCTATTCATTTTCCAGGCTTTAAATTCGAGAAACATTTCAGTCATCGTTTGACCAATTCAATTTTCAATTCAATTTTATTTATTTAGCATCAACGCACAACAACAATTGCCTCACATTTGTTTAAAGTAACCCCCTCCTCTTTTAACATAAGGACGTGTAACCTGAATCTCAGTGGAAACAGAGTCATACAGTGAACGTGAAAAGCGTGTGAAAGCAGCTCAGCTGAACCTGCTGACCTTCCGTCACACCTCCAACCAACACATCATCACCTGATAGTGGAGAGCCCTGCCACAGGGAAAAACAAAGGTTCGCATGCCAGTTTGATACTAAACATTCTTCCACATTTTGCTTCTCTTTGTGTTTCATCATTTAGTAGGTCATCTACTCCTCACTGGTTCACTTACAGCTAGAGGACTGTGCATTTCATGGGGCCTTTTCTATAAATATGGTTATTTTTAACCAGTCAGGTTTAGAAGGTCCATAGACATAAATCTATTTTTATGCCTGCTGCAACCTGGATCAGCTCTGAAGCAAGAGCAGCCTGAGAAGTTTTGAATGTTTGGTAAAGAAATGATCAGAACGTCTGCTTTCATAAGATTCACTTTTGTGTTATTGAATGTATTTTAACCTCTTTCACTTGACAGCCCTCTTATGAAAACCACAGCAGCAAAACGCTTTCACTTATACTGAGTTTTCATCCTTGACTGCATGGCTGCACTGAGTCTGGCAGCCAAAGCTCTGAACCAATGACTCCACTGTAATGTTGGGAGTTTTTTTTCTGTCTCTGGCTTCTGGTTACAGCTGTCAGAGAAAATGTATTTTATAAACCACACTAAGGTGTGAATGGTTGTCTCTTTTCCCGTCTCTCCTGCCTGGACAGCTGTCCTTCCTCTCGCCCTGTCATGCTCCACAATTCCTCCCCCAAAATCCTCCCTCCGTCCATCCTGAATTGGATGGATGAATGATTTCATGAAATCTACAACATGTCACTTCCCTCCTTTAAAAGCATATGAAAGAAGTTTGTTATAATTGTTATTAATGATCTGACCTTTGACGGTGATGGAGTGAGAGGCCACTTCAGATCCATACTTGTTGGATGCTTCACACTGATAAAGGTCAGAGTGTTCCAGCAGGATGGGGGAGAAGGTGAAGGTCAGTGGTGATGAGGTGGCTGGTTTAATTCTTTGAAGCTCCATCCCATTTCTGCTCAGCACTAGTGCTGGGGCCGGAGCTCCATCTGAGTGACAGCTAAATGTCACGTGTCGACCCTCCACCAGCTCCCCGCCTGGCCTAATTAACAGCGATGTATTCCTCGGAGGATCTGAAAAAGAATTAGATCAGGAGTTTAATAAGCGCTGCATCTGACAAAACTGAGAACTGAGCAAAAAACATAAAAACACTTACAGTGGACCTGCAGAGAGATGCTGGTCCTCCTGGACCTCCACAAGCCTCCGTCTTCTGTTAGTAGGTCTGCCCTGCAGGTCAGCACCTGATGATCCTCATCAACCCGGTGATGAAGACTAAAAGAGACG
The DNA here is from genome assembly GCA_015108175.1 of Pelvicachromis taeniatus. Classification (NCBI taxonomy): domain Eukaryota; kingdom Metazoa; phylum Chordata; class Actinopteri; order Cichliformes; family Cichlidae; genus Pelvicachromis; species Pelvicachromis taeniatus. The sequence goes on along the minus strand of VURO01003299.1, from coordinate 5,463 downwards.
TTCTGTAAAAAACTGGAGAAACTGAAGGTCTTTTCCTCCACCGCGTTGTTTCCCAAAAGCCACTGAATCCTCAGTTGATTAGCCGAGAAGACATTAATGACATCACAGCGGAAGACTGCTTCTTCGCCCAGCAGGACAGGGCCAGGATTCTCCAGTACGGGATCAAATGGAAAAGCTGGAGAGAGAGAGAGAAGTAAGTAAGTGAGCTAATGATGATTCAGGAGTGTGAAAATATATCAATTGTGCCAATCAGCAAAGATTTTCAAGCAAAGCAAAGATTTAAACATCAATTCATTTTATATCAAAGTCATCAGACATCAAAAATAAAGTTCTTCACACTTTTCTGATATTTTAGAATTTAAAACGGTGTATCATAGTTGGGATTCATGGTCTGAAATGTTTAAATGCCGCACAGCCCCCCACCACAGACCTCTAAGACCATGAGAAAGACCTGCAAAATGTCAGTACTGATTCCAGCAAATTCAAGGACCCTGAATCCTAGCCAAAAACCTTTCAATATCCTTCAATACATGCACAGCTTTTTAAAGAAACTTAAAAAAAAAATTGATTGCTAATCTAACACAATTTCAACCAATAAAATGTGTTCATCTAAAACCTCCTCAGTCATCTCTTCAAGAGCTCGTCAGCCCTAACAAAGCTCCCAACTTGTCTTAGTATCATATAAACCCACAGATCCCTTTTAAAACCACTGAAATCTCAAATGGTCCACCTTCCACAACCTTAAAACCTCTTCAAAGAATACTAGATTCCCCTGAAAGACCTCAAAAACCTCCTTAAATAAACTTCTGAAAACTCTCTGAGTCCTTTTCTGATTTACAAAAACAGTTTTGGTTCCACTGAGTCGTTTTCAAACACCTCTAACAGCACAAAATAATATCCAATCCCAATACAACAACTAGTGGACTCTAAACTATGGAAGAGGATTAGGGCCACTGGGGGGGGGGGGCATGTCTTTCT
>VURO01003298.1:3871-15334 GCA_015108175.1 Pelvicachromis taeniatus | reverse complement strand
TTTCAGCTTCTTAGTGTACTGTTTATTTTAATCTTTGTGTACAGCGCTTTGTGACTACTTGTCTGCGAAAAGCGCTTAATAAATAAACTTTACTTACTTACTAAAGCGCCTTGAGGCGACTGATGTTGTGATTTGGCGCTATATAAATAAAATTGAATTGAATTGAATTGAATGTAAAGCCAATAATAATAACCTAGCATATAACAAACCTTATCTTTTCCCAGTAGTGCACAGCTTTGACTGTTTGTGGCTAACCCATTTATTTCCATCCATCCATTCATTCATTTTCCTAACTGCTAACAGCCAGCAATAAGTCACAGCTGAGGGAGAGTAAACTATGAAACACTATGAGTTAGCATCGACAATAAGATGTGCACAGACACAGCAGTGCTTCAGCAAAAATGCTAATATTAGCATGCTAACTCGGGCTGGGCAAAACGATTATTTTCCGAATCGATGAATCTAGTGATTAATTTTTTGATGCATTGATTAATCTAATGATATATGTTACTGCTAAGTAGCTTAAATTAGTTTTGCATTTACGGAGGTTGGGTGTTTATCTCTGAGTGTGTGTCTACGTGGGGGGTGTCTGGATGAATTAAAGGGTAAAAACCAGCGTTAGTAAAAAAGTTGAAAACTTACGGTCGTTTTATGATCGGCCATTTCCACCTTACAAAGCCGGCAAAGATTGAATCACTTCCTATTCGGTTAAAATATCCCCATACTGTAGAACTGCGTGTTCGGGGAGCGTGGTTTAAGTCAACATGTTACCGCTACTCGCTGCTGCCATGTGTTTTTTTTAAAGTGACGACGCATCGACGCAAATTTTTTATGTCGACGTATTTTACGCGTCGACATAATCGATTACGTCGACGCGTTGTCCCAGCCCTATGGCAAATATCTTATATGCTTGGAAAGCCTTTTTATTTGCATTTTGTCACATTTGTAAGGAAAATGCAATCGTGGGTTGAGCACGAAAAACTTCTCAAACTTCTCTGCTGGTGCCAAAAATCTTATTCTGCTACTGACTCTTGTTTTTAGTTTCTGGTACTTCAGGGGCGAACAACCAGGTGCCTCACTGAGGATGTTTGGAGAGTAAAGGTGAGGCTTTCAAAACTTAGACGTTACGGCAAGCGGATCGGACTCAGGCTCGGACTGAAAGTCACAAGTTAACAGTTCTTTATTCACACAAAAACACAACGTGCAGACTATATACAGGTGAGGAGAAGCCAGGGGTTGCAGGGGTCCACGGGAAGGTTCGGGAAAGGAAAACAGGTCTTTTTCACTCGTACGTCAAATTACTGCTCCACACGCTTACTCGCTCACTCTGCTCGAGACATCCCACATGCACGCCGCTCCAAAGTGCCAACATCCACGCTCACGGTTCCAAGGTTCGGGGTAACAGGACGGGTCCTGAGAATTTATTTACAAAGAGGCAAAAATCACGAATAGGAAAATAGACGAATAGTCCAGAACTCACAAAGCCGGGATTTACACTAACGTGTCAAACTCAATAGTCCACTGAAGAGGAGCTCAGAGCCTTCAGAAGTGACCAGGGAACATGATGATGATGATGAATCTCCGGTGCGATTAGAAGCAGGTGCTTGGGCCAAAAGTGGACGCTCGCAGTGAGCTCCACCCAGGCAGAGCGATGAGAGAGAGAGAGCAAAACTAAAACAAAACCACATGTAGCCTTGTGGGCCAGCCGGGTAGACACAGGGACCGTGACATTAGGACACTGTACCAACACTGTTAAGCATGGTGCTGGTAGCATCATGGTCTGGAGCTGTTTTCCTGCCTGTGGTGCTCGTACATTGCAGAATAGAGTTATAAAGAAGGAGGAATACTTCAAATACTTCACCTCAAATCAACAGCTCGATGAACACAGTTTTTCAAAAGGATCCCAAACAGACGTCAAATCTGTGTCTGGACCAGATAAAGCCTTCCCAAAGTCCCAAGCTCAACCCTACCGAAAATTTGTGGACTGCACAAGTGGTTGTGATAGGAAACTAATTCATTCAAAAGAACTCACAGAACCACAAACGTGGTCAAATCCGGGCAGAGAAACGTGTTTGCTAACGACGGTTCAGTGCCATTAAGTGCTCCACAGAACTATTACAGTCAGCCACACTGCACAACTAGCTCATGAAAATGGAAACCAATGCTTTTTAATGTCACCAATTATATCTGAGCTTTTGCTTCCAAGTCAAAATATCTGTGGTGACAAAACACTTTTCATAAAACGACTGTAAGACGCACACAAGGAGAGCAAGCAGCACAAGTGTTTCACAAGACGCATGAACAAAATATTTATAGACAGTGAATTTGTGTACAGGTTCTCCATTGCACCAATTATACACACACACACACATTCACACCACACAGAACAACAGCAGTGTTTACTGCTGAAAGGAAACCAGTTACCTGCTCCAACTTGAGGGACAGTTCTTTTTGAACCACTTGGACTGTATTTTGATGCAAGCCTTCTCTTTATTGCCCTGTGCTGTACTCTATTGGAGCGACATAAAAACTTGCTTCAGATAAAATTCATTGTTTATTCAGTTTGTGAAAGCAAAGCTCCCGCCAGCCTGTTTTATACTGAGCAAAAGGAGCACATTGACTGAGGCTGATTAACATGATCATCGCAAACAGGCGGCTAAAATATCTCCCACCAGCACTATGTTACGTTAGTGAGTCAGCAAGCTAACATTTATCTACGGCACAAGTTTTTACACCAGGTATTTATTCCAGTATTTGCTTTTCAAAGTAAAACATTGAGCACATTCAAGTTTGGACACAGTTCTTAGTGAACACGTCAGAGATCAAAGCTGTGACAATTTACGCAGTTTGAATAATAACAACCTGGCTTTTTCATGGTCCCCATGGTATACGCGTTCTTTTTTTAGCTGTTTGTGGTGTTACTCTAATCCCCTACCCTGTGTGTTCCTATTTCATAATAAAATAATCTACCCTGCATTCACTTGGTTTCTCCTGTTTCCAGCTGCGTCTCGCGCCCCAGTCATTGAGTCTTTCCTTCTGTCTTCCTCATATTGTTTTCTCTGCTGATTGTGCTCCCTTGTTTTTATATTCGTGTTTTTCCATATGGGACTTTGCGTTCCTTGGCTTTTGGATCTATCATTAAAAGGCTTTTTGCTTATTTTGACTTCCTCAGCATCTTGCTTTTGGGTCTCCTCTCCAGTGATGACCGATATGTTTCTGTCCTTGAACACTGATTTTACTTTTTCAGTGCTTTTGTTTCAGACTGGTGCACAATCGAGATCACTTTAACTTTGTAGCAATTAGTTTTTAGGAAATGTTGCCAAAAAAATGTAATCCAAAGAAATGTAAATGTATACATAATGTTAGAATTGATGTTAGAATTGACGGGTTGTCTTTTAATTAGATGTGGGGTGGGCCAGATGTCCACTTAAATGTAAATTATGACCTGTCACTTCATTCCATTTACTTGATTATAAGAATCACAGGCATAAAAACTAATATTGGCAATAGAACATGAATCATCTCAAACATACTTTTACCCATTAAAGATGGTTATATTATTTTATTTAATACAGCTTTACAGCTTTTACTTCACCTGCACGCCTCACCCTGAAAACCTTCTGTGTACCTTAAACTTTCTGCTGTGTTGTAGATGAAGGTGAATGTTGGCAGCCCTCATTTCACCTCTACCATCTGTTTAATGTGTAGCCCACTGCATACCACCTCTTCTGACCCACATACAGCATATTTGTTTCTTTATGCTGTAGTCTCGTGTCTTACAAATTCAATCTCAGGGTGAGCCCTACGATGGCATACCTCCAACCATTTACCCACACAAATACAGGGCGTGAATTCAGCTTTTTCTTTATTTATATATTTTACTATTTTAAATCCCCCATAGTCCTCTCCTACAGCACTTATCAGTGCCTTTGTTCCTGAATTCAGCAGCCTGAGCCAGATTGGCCCATCAATACACTATCAGAGAAGGTACGCAAGATAAGAGTTCTGCTGCTATCTGTCTGCTGTGAATAAGCTGTCTAGAGGTCTCCACAGTCCAGGTCAATGCACATACACTAACACATATATAGTGTACCTGCACACTCACACTGAATGAGCTGTCTGGAGCTTCTACAGTGTAACTCCGCACATACACAGATGCAGAGTTTTATCAGGGAGGAACTCAATGCAGCACGGAAGATATTACTACATCTGGTGTATCTCAACTCCAACATTATGTTACTCTAATAGTTAAAACTTTGGGAAAAAGAAAAGTTGTCTTCTAGCGTGACAGCAAACGCTTAAACTAAGCACCACCCAGCTTGTCCACAAGGACAAATTATACACCAAATCTCATTATTATCTCATGAATCAACTCACATCATTTTTATTTAATATGTTAGCTCAGTTACATCGATTTGACAGGTCAAAGTCAGATCAACTCTTTTAAGTTAGATCTAAGAGCAAAACAATTTTAGACCATTCAAATCTGGTACAGTAACTGACTAAAGGTGGCTTGACTGGCAGCTTGTTGGCTGATTTCTGAACTAGAATTGTGTTTGGGTTCAAATTTAGCGGAGAGCTTGCATTTTTTTTTATTTTTGGTGAGACTATGAAGGGTTGAGCAGCTTGCTGGTGCTTTTGGTCAGCACTGTCGCCTCACAGCAAGAAGACTCCTGGTTTGAACACACCCAGGTCCTGCATGGGCTCTCTCTGGGCACTCAGGCTTCCTGAGGCTTCCTCCCACAGTCCAAACACAGGTGGCTTTAAGTTGATTATAGGTGCAAATACGACTGACTGGTGACCGGTCCAGGGTGTACCCAGCCTCTCACTCTGAAATAGGCTCCAACCCTCAAAGCTTAAAACAGTAGTGGATATAAAACAAACAATTGTTAAAAACAAAACTATGTTTATAATAATTTATACCATTTTGGAGACTTTGTCAGAGTCTGATCACCAACAGTTTATTGCTCCATCTCTTCAATATGTTATGTTCAGTGATTTCAACTAAAACTCAGAATCACAGTGACTGTAAAATGCATTTAATCAGAAGACGTATACCAGATTAGAAAGAGATCAGGAAACAGGCAACTTAACTTTGGAGCTATAAAATAAAATAAATTATTATAATAAAGCTTCATAAAGTGAAATCAATTTTGATTGTCAATCCGTTAACAATCTTTATGTAGGGATACTTATGGGGCGTTGAAGGTACATGAGACAAAACAGGATGATGCCCAGATGTGTACAATATCACAAACATGGCTCCACATCTGGATATTTCTTAACAGGACTCTGTGCTCCCTCACATGATCTGTGTTATCAGTCTCTCACATCGCTGTGGAGAACTTTGTTTATGCACAGTTCTCTTAAGGTCCTGTGACAGCGTTTCAATGGGATTGAAGTTTGAACTTTGACTGAACCATTACAACCCCTTGATCCTTTTCTTTTACAGCCATTCTGTTGTTGCTGTGTTTGGGATCATTGTCCTGATGAATGACCCACTTTTAGCCAAGCTTTAGTTGTCAGACAGATGGCCTCACATTTGACTTCAGAATATATACAGAGACAATGCAAACCTAAATTATCCACCATTCTTGAGTTGGTATGTGATATTTGTACTGATATGCTGTGTGTGGTGTTATTATGCATTACTGCTAAACATCTCCATTTTGGGGTCGTCTGTCCAAAGAGCATTGTTCCAGAAGTGTTGTGGTTTGTTAAATCCAAGTTTCCAAACTTAAGCTGTGCTGCCATGCTCTTTTCCACGGAGGAGACATTTTCTCCTTCTAAACAACACATACTTGTTTAGTTTTTTTTCTGATCATACTTTCATGAACTTTAACATTTAACATGCTAACTGAGACCTGCAGAATCTGAAATGTAGCTCTTGGGGTTTTTTTTGGGTTTGTCTGAATATTGCATAGTTTGGCCTTTAGGTGTATTTGCTAGGACGTCAGTCCTGGGAAGATTGTTGCATTATTTAACACACACCTGAATGCTCCAGACCAGCACTGAAAAAAACAATCAGAGTCCTGCAGAAACTTTCTTTTTCTTTCACTACTGTGGATGAATACAACTATGCTGTGAATGATAAAGTGAAAGAAAAATCTTTTTATCACACTTTAACATTCCAGGTATGTTGAGTATCACTTTCACCTATAGACAGCAGTCCCCAGGGGTTGGAGACCAACACAAGATTTAAAGGTCGTTTTCACGAATTATTCTGGACTTATGCCCAGATGTTGAGAACATCTTTTATTTTTGCCGGACATTTTAAGCTTAGTCATCAGTGTGTCCCATCTGTGCTGTGTTGAAACAAAGCATCCTGGGACTGTGAAGGTTAAGAGAGGATGAATACAATGAGCACCTTCCCATTAGAGCCACAGATCAGAAAAGGAAGGGACAGAGTGGGAGGGAAACAGGCGGCTAGAGACTGATTAAAGCCAGTTGGGTGTAGTGTCAAAATGTGTAAGAAGGGGTGGGGGAAGCGGAATGAGGAGACTTATCTTTGGCTGTGACCTGAAACAGCTGTTTCTCTGCAGTGCATTGAAGATGGAGCCTCACTCATTTCCTCTTCATCCTGTGACTCTATTTATGATGCCAGTTCACTGTCTTCAGAGGGACACAGACCTACTTCTTCCCTGAAGAGAGAAAGAAAATCAATTCGACTTAGTGATCAATCACTACAAGGGGAAAGGAGGTGTACTGTTTCGCAAAACAAGGCGATCGTGTCAAGTCTTTCCTTCTGCTTTTATTCGGCATAGAGCTGAACAGAATCAGGAAATGCTTTTTTGGCTGTTATAGCTTCTGTTGGATGAAGCCGTGACAGCTATAGGATGCTGCTCTAACACTGCAGATTTGAGATTTGACATTGAGCTGAAAGTCTTTCATGAGCTTGGTTTTAGTGGTAATGCGGAGGTTTTGGCCTGTCATCAGCAGCTGAAGACTCCCCCCTGCATGCCACAGCTGTCACCCAGAAAACACCCAGAGACTCGAGAGAGAGAGAAGAGAGAAGACAAAAATGAAAAGGGCGTGTCTCTTCCTCGCTCGTAGAGGTCAGGACGATGTGTTAAAAACAAAATTCTTTGATCAATGCTCAGTGTATCAGTTTCTCTCTGTCTCTTTCACATCTGTGAAAATATAGTCCAATGGGCTGTTTTAAAAAATGAAAGAATTTATGGATGTTTTTCCATATTTTTTTTAACCATGCAGTGAATTTTTTCATTTACAAAATGCCCATGAATTTTTGGTAAAAAAACAAAAACAAAACAAAAACAAAAGTGCTACCAGAAAATGACCTGGACCTTATATATTCATGGGACTGACTGATCAAGTAAGTGACCAAAGATTCAGTCCAGTGAACTGCAGACCTTTCTCACCTCAGCAAAGCTGGAGGAAATAGAATAATGGCAAAAAAAAAAACCCCAATATTCAATCTCGTTAACCACCACTCTTTTTCTTCTATTGACCTAGTGGTGAAAATTCAAACTTTCTGAAAAGCAAAGGCTGTCTTACAGCTGGTGTGCACAAACACAATAGTTGTAAGGATGCTTTGCTGCTCCAGGGCTCGAGCAACACTAAATGTGAGGAAAACTGAATCCTGCTTTCTGACATTCCCCTGAAGGAGGAATGGAAGTCAGATCAGCAGTCTTTGAGTTAAAGTTCACCTGCCGCTGGATTATGGACAATTAACCAAAAGCACCAAAGAACACCTGTCTGCCCCTCCCATCACACCAATTGGTTGGGAAACATGGCCAGCCTTCTTGAGTCATCAGGAACTTTGATAAAGACGATATTATTAAAAGGTTTTACCAAAAGAAGAAAAAGTTTATTTTTCTCACCATCGTTTAAGTCCTTGCTCAAGGTTGAATCAGTGCCTTTGTCTCTATAATACTGGATGATCTTGACCTTACTAGGTCAAGTGTCTTGAGATGACATATTTTATGATTTTGTGCTATATAAATGAAACTGAATGCAGAACAAGAACATCAAGGTTGCAGGTTAGAGTGGACTGACTGGTAGAATACTTGAAAAGAATCAGCAGAACTGCAGGAGAAAATGAATGCAGGATGAATACCAAGGAGCAAAGGAGGTTTGGAGGAGAATGTGTAAGAGGAGAGTTAAAGGACAGGACGTTGGAGAGGAGAGACGGAGCGGAGCGGCACATGACTGGTCGTCTATGGAGGTTGATGACCGGCCCCTGTCAGTCAAGCTCACACAGAGAGAGCAGGGCCCTGCCATCTGCTCCAAAGTTAATGGGAAGGAGACAGGCTGGGGAGGTGAGATGTGTCAACACAAACCAGAGGGGCTAGAGGGAGAGGAAACAGTGAGAGGATGGAGGTCTGAGCGAGAATGAGGTGAACGGAGGTGAACTGCAGAAAGCAGGACATAGACACCAAGGACAGGAAGTAAGTGATCCCTAATGGAGGTAGGAAAGGTTTGAGTACTTGGATCAAATCAAGACGAAAGGCAGTAGACCATAAAGAACTTAGAGCTTAGACTGCATCCCATCTCAAATATGCAAAGAGTCGTGCTATGACTGCATGTTACAATTAACAGAACTCATACCAACTCCATCCCCTGTAAAACATACTTATGCTCTTGACCTTATCACAACATGTTTTGTCCTGTTTCCTAGATTACATTAATTAGGGGTTGTTGTTTTTATTTTCAAACCAGGTTGTGTGGCATCTTCATGCTGCACAGACAAAGAGTCCCATGACTGCAGTTAGACACTGTTCATTTTATTTTATAGCTGAAGATGACAGCTGCTGGGTTCAAGCTACCTTAAAACATGTTTAAAACTTAAAAATTAACCAGAAAAAAAACAGAACACACTAGACTAGGCAAAGTACCTTCAGAGGGCAACATGCGCATATTGTCAAATGTCTAAAAAGACTTTTAATGACTGTTGCAGAGGAGTAAAATGCAACAATATTGGAGGGAAATTGTTTTACTTTTTTAAGGTTGAAAGCATGTTATTCTGTACATCACTATATCTGTGAAAATTAAAAGCTTCATTATTTAGTAACCCTTAAGCCTTATAATAAGTTTTTTTGAAAAGTTAGCCTGAAAATTTGATCCTAATTAAATCAGCGCTAGCTCCTGAAACATAAAGCCATAATGAACAGCCCTGACTTTTACGGATGTGAGACGCTAACCAGAACTTTGACATTTAACAAGTGTGCTTTAGTGGTATTAATCTCTGGCTCTCTTCCATATTGTGACTTTTGTCCTGTCTCATGCCCCTCACATGGCTCCTGCAGGTTTCTTCCTGTTAAAAGGGAGTTTTTCCTTCCCACTGTCTCCAAGTGTTTGCTCACAGTGGGTCATCTGATTCTAGGGATTTTCTCTATATTATTGTAGGGTCTTTATCTTATACTATAAGGCACCTTGAAGCAACTGTATTTGTGATTTGTCTCTATATGAATACAATTTAATTGAAAATGGAATTACCTGCATCTACTACCAGAGCAAAGTCAATTTTGAGAATCTGAAGTGAAATCATAAATATTTCCTTCCTGTAAATAAAAATGCTGTAACAATTCCAACTCTTGATCTACCAAGTTTAATACAACAAAAATAATGCAGATAATAATAGTGCATACACTTTAGTCATAGTAACAACTCAAACTCTTCATAAACACACTACATGACAACCTCCTGAAAACAGTATCTAATTACTCAAGCAAAAATATGCTATTGTGAGCCAAGTATTGATTTGGATGATGAATAAAAAGAACGCTGGCTTAAAAAAATGTAACATTTACATTTTTAGATAGATTCATTATATGTAAATTAGGTATATATGGCATTTTTAGACATTTTCACCCGTATCAGGAATTTAAGTCTGTGAAAAGGAGAGACGACATAAAGAGAATAAATGCACTCATGTGGGCAGGTGGTGCTTTAGTCAGCCATATTGTTTCTGTTATACCTAAAAGCAGAGCAAGAGGCCACAATTAATTGCTGATCTCCATTGTAATGTTAAGAGTTCATGCCTTCCCTGCATTCCTCACATACTTTAGGTTTTTCAGTTGTTTGTAGTGAATGTGAGTTTGATGCCTAATCAATTGCTTTTGTGAATCTCTGAGAGCTTCTTAATAGACCATGTATGACACCCCACTGAGGTCAAAGACCTTTGGCAGTTCAGCTAAACCGTTCTATTGTAGATGGTGATGCACATCGTGCTCAGAATAACTATATCACAGAGGCATCTTAAACATCTGCCCCGTATAAATTATGAAAGATCCAGTTTGTCTCATGGGTGAAAAGACTCATATGGAGTAAATGATCCAGAGGAAAGCCGAAGGTCAGAGAAAGTGGTGATATTGATGATAAGACATGGTCAACAACTTGGAATAACCAAGTAACTGTGTGTTTCTAATTTTGAGCTATAAAAAAGGGTTTTTGTGATGTTGTTGAGCTAAGACTCACACCACCTGTTCAAGAACGTCCGGGAACTAGGTCACAGCTAGACAAAGTCAAGCCCAGACAAAGTTACCAAGGCTCAGGTTAGAATTCAGGTCTCGGAACAAGGCTTTCCTCTTAGCCATCACACACGCGCTACCCCCTGCTGTTGGACAGGAACAATACTTGGGAGTGCTTTCTCTCAGGTTCACCCTCCCCCTCAGGTTAACCTCCTGACTGGACAACAGATGGACTGTGGAGGTGCCCAGACAACAACACCTCCTGCTTATTGTGTGTGTTTGTGCGTGCCTGCCTGGATGGCTGTGTGTTGTTAGGTCAGCATGGCTACAGATGCAGGTGCAATCCTTTGACACTGTTATCACTCATTGCCCAAACGTTGGGTCTTGTTCGGGGTCTGTTTCGCTATGAGTTGATCAAACTGAACACCACACCCGAAATACTGTTTGTCATTAGTGTACACATTCTATGACACAATTTTGTTTAGATTTTTTAGCTCACTGAAATCCATTAATCCATCCATCCATCCGTCGATCTCAATCTTTTTTAGGGTCATGGTGGGGCTGGAGCCAATTCCAGCTGTCAGTGGCAGAGAGGCTGGTACACCCTGTACAGGTTGCCAGTCCATCAAAAGGCAGCCAGAGAGACAGACAACCATTCCTGCTGGTATTCACAACTCCTGTCAATTTATCACCAATAAACCAAATGTGCACGTCTTCATGTAGTGAAAGCAAGCTGGAGTACCCTGACAGAACACAGGGATAACTCTATTGCTTAACTGGATTCAGTTACTGTGGCTGCAGGTAAGAATAGCATGCTCTGCTGTATAATGTACCCCAAACTGTCGTCTAAAAATGCATCTGCGCATTCGTAGTTCTATAATAATGTAGGTGTGATCAAAATGAGTGCATAGCAAAGTGAACCGCATGGATATTCCTTTAGTTTAAATCAAGCAATATTTCTTTACATTTCATTTAAAAATTGTGTGTGTGTGTGTGTGGGGGGGGGGGGGGAAAAAAAAAAAAAAAACAACCC
>VURO01003297.1:13763-27190 GCA_015108175.1 Pelvicachromis taeniatus | reverse complement strand
CCAACATGGTGCCCGCGGGCACCAGGTAGCCCGCAAGGACCACATGAGTAGCCCGCAGGCCTGTTCTAAAAACAGCTCACTATAACAACTTACCAGTAAGCTGCATCTATTTTTATTTTTTGTTGCTATTTTTTTTTTAATCGCAATTGCATTGGTGTCAATATGTTAGAGATAATATATTAAAAAATATATTAAATCAGTGTCTTTACATAGATGAATATCATTAATTATTAATGATAACATATAATTAAAGTTAAATTGAGGAAATTTGTTATTTCAGAAGTGTGTGTCAAACTGGTAGCCTTTCACATTAATCAGTACCCAAGAAGTAGCTCTCACTTCAAAAAGGTTGGTGACCCCTGCTTTACAGGGTTAGTGCACCTCTCCTGCATGTGTCAGAAAAGCATGAAACTGTCCACAGGTTGTTTTTGCAAATTGTATTATGGCCTATAGTTACATTTTAATGTTAAGCGACCTTCAGCAGATGAGAGAAATGTGCATGTTAAATGTGTGCTGGGTACTCTACAAGTTACCACCCTGGAAATGTTTTTCTCTATTAGAACCTACATCGTGATGCCCAAACCTGATCAGAAGTCAGGCTATCTGCTGTTTTTGTATTTTCAGCAATACTTACTGTATGTGTGTGCTGCAATTACAGGGGCGAGGAACGTATAAGATTGTTTAGGTCAAATAAACAATTTTATATGTTGTTGTATTTTCTGTCATTTTGGTTCCAAATGAATCTGTGTGAGGTCTGTTTATGTGCCTGAAGTAAAATTATCCCAGTCATTGGCTACGTAAGCCCGTACTATCATAACCAGTGTTGCTGTCGTTACTACAAAAAAAGCGATGTATTACACATTGCTCGTTACTTTTTATAAAATAAATGCAGTACATGAGTTGATCCCTCACCAGAGAAAGTAATTTGTTAGGCCACTTGTTACATTACTTCCACATTTATTTATTTTTACCAAGAATTCAAATGCATTTTCACACAACCACCTGTAAAGAATATAAACCGACAGGAATCCCGATCCTAATGAGGACACTTTGTCTGTCATTAAGTGTATACATGTGAACCAACCATGAAACCAACCCAAAAAGACAATGGAAATGGATTGCACTGTGAATCTACTTCAGAAACATGAATCAAACTGGTAGCCTTTCACAGTACCCAAGAAGTAGCTCCCACTTTCAAAAAGGTTGGTGACCCCTGCTTCGTAGCTTTCTAGAAATGAGGTCTAGAAAGCTACAATCTGACTGCTCATCACTGCCTTTGTTACCTGTTGAAGATCATGCTCTGGCTGCTGGGCTGGGGGTCAGCATACACTCAGATTTAACATAATTCTTCACCAGTTTTGTGTCAACATGCTGTCTGCAGATATTTGCAAAGAGCCAAAGCAGTGTTGTTTCTGCACAGCAAATCCAGCATGGCCAAATTAACACGGTCAGATTTGATTTCAACACTGTTAAAGTGTCTATACAGGGTGAGGGTGCACACCAGAGAGTGTTCATTTAACTCTTTTGGGGGAATTAGTACCTTAACTCTGATTTAGTGTTAAATATCAAATCTGTCTGGAGTTGATCATTTAACACATTAATGCTAACTAGGTGTTAAAAGTTTATATATTAACTCTCACAGAGTATTTTATTTTAACTATATAAGAGTTATGTTTCAATTCATTCTAAAAGGTGTAAATTTTACTGTTTGGAACTTTTAGAAATTCCATGGGAAATAAACATTTATTAGTTTTTCTGAAAAAAATATTTATTTTGAACTGTTCACCACAATTTCAAAGCATTTTCTAAAACATGTAACAATATGGAACAATGTACATGGCTCTCGCTTGGGTCTGACACAGGTGAGCTGGTCAGTGCAAATAACAGCATGCACATTACTCCTTTTCTTCACTACAGTATGCATGTCCTCCATTCATCACTTTGTGGGACTTTGACGTACTTCTGCTCTCCCCCATGCTCCACCTTTGCAAGCATATCCTGTGTGGAGATTCAAAAATGTTATACGCAGAGCACGTTTGTTAAAACGGTGCTCTCTTAAACAACTGAAGAACACAGAAAATAGTTAATGTCGAAATAAATTTAAAACCTTAATCTTTTTTCATTTTGAACTAAACCGTGTGCGCAAAACTCTGAAGGGATCTAAATGATAACTTAGACCCCAGTCAGCACATCTGCTACTGCTGTTTGCTTGCTTTTTGTGGGAGAGAGTTTTCGGGCTTCAAGTAGCGCTATCATTTTATTGCCAACATTTCATGATCTAAACACTGCTTTAGGTGTATTTGAGTTAGCAAAAAATTTGATAAAGCCCCCCGCAACACTGAAAAGGATAAGCCGCTGCGAATGGATGGATGGATGGATGGATGGATGGATGGATGGATGGATGGATGGATGGATATTCATATGCAAGCTTTTTTTCAACGCTATAGTCTTTGCCTGCAAACAATAGATTTCAGTAAGCTGAAACAGATCATTATGCTATCCCTGAGCAACATGGCTAATGCCTTTTACACAGCTTTGTCTCAACTCAAAAAAGCCACAGAAGTAGAAGCTAATAATAATGATTAAAACAATCTCAGACAAAAATGACTTACCAAGCATGGCAAACAACTGAGAAATATGGAGAGCAAAATGTTCTGAAACTGCTTCAGCTTTGGTCAGAACCTGTGATGCTGGGGGGCGGGGCCTGTGACTTTTACTCTGTTAGTGTCATAGCCCCTTTAGGAGTTCAGAGTTAAAAGGTCAAGAGTTAATGTTTCCATTGTAACACCTGCAGAAACGCTCATTTTTAACACTCGATTTTAACTATTATCATTTTACACCTCAGAGTTACATTAAAACAATGTGACTCTACCAGAGTAAAATTAACTCCACTTTTGCACAAAGTCTACTGACACCAAAAAAAATGTAACACTTTTGAATTTGCTGTGTGTCTTTGACCCAGTTTGCACTTTACCTTCACGGTCGTGTCGTTACTTGCAATAAAACTAAAAGTAATGTTCATATAGCCCTTCAACAAAAGCTACAGACCTCTCCACCATTTTCCTCCTCCACGCAGACTAAAATCAGCTGACTGTAGCGAGTGTGCAGGAAGAAAAAAAGCATGTTTCATGTTTTTTCTTTCATATATCCACCCGTCAGGCAGATAACTGGAGATCTCTTATAACACATGAGTTTACTGAATTTAGTACAGAAACTTGTTACATTGCTGCATTACTGAAAAATATAAAAGGATTATGGTGACATGTTACAGTCAACACTGGTCATAATATCCTAATTCACTGACCAAACGGTTGACGTATGACTCGTATTCGTCCCCAGTTTCTGAAGATTGTGTGCTGTCAAAAGTTCCAAGTTGCTTCCGAGTTCACAGTTTATGTTTGGGAATATTGTTAAAAAGTAAGCAGGCATAAAGATGAATGATAAATTCAGCAAAATTGGGTAGTTTGCAAATTAATTCCTAGGCTTCAAGGAGAATTTTAAGTGGCAGTCGACACCTTCCTGTGCACCCCTGCCTCCTGCGCTCGCTTAAAGGTCCCCTTTCTGTTTTAAAACACCGGCTCTATTTGGCTAATGAGTAGAAAGATATTGTTACCTACTGATCTAGGAGAAATATTCCCAAATGAATGTCACTTTTTGAACCAGCTCAATTACCAGAACACTCTCCACTGAGTGAATGCCCATCAAAGGAAAACTTTTACTTTCCGGTTCTGTCACTTCCCATCTTCTCTTTCTTTATCTGAGTTACTCCAGTTGCTCTAACATCTGCTTTTTGGTCTACTGAAAGCTGGCAGTTACTGTTATTTTCCAACTTGATTTTGTGACCAGTGGTAGTTGCAGAACTTAGAAGTGGGGGTTAGAGAGAACCAGTTTAAGTGCTGATGCTGTCATTATTTTATAATAACAATCAACATTGTGCAATCGTGTGCTGGAAGAAATATTTGACAGGATATAGTGCACACATAATGTGCATTGTCAATTATTATCCTGTCAGGACAGGATTAGTACTGACAGTACCATTAGTAAATTCAGAGGGACAGCTCAGGCTGATAGGTTTGGAGACAAAGTTAGAGATAAAAGGCTGAGGTGGACATGGACAGGAAGGACTGTGAATGTATTGGACAAAGGGTGTTAAAGATGGAGCTGCAAGGCAGGACAAGAGGAAACCCTCAGAGGAGGTGAGGAAGGGTTGGTGTGACAGAGGAAGATGCTCGGAAGAAGGTGAGATGAAGGCAGATGATCCGCTGTGGTGACACCTAAAGGAAGCAGCCGAAAGAAGAATAATTTAGTCATTTTCTTGCGAGTATAATATTTGAGTGGGGAAAAAAAGAGATCAAACTCTTAGCAGAAAGCTCAGAGTTAACTGTGCTTGCTGTCTGAAACACCTGTCTGATTACTGAAGAGTGAAGTGTATTGCATAAAAACGCAAAACAACCAGGGTTCGGCCTCTTCGGCCCTCAGCATGAAAATCAATACTGTCCAATAATCTAATCATAGTTACTTTGCCATCCTTGACAATACGCTTCTTTAGTGAATGATTTCTATTTTTGACAACTGAGTTTTGACCTTGCTTTTGTTTAACTCTAACCAGATAACGTCAGTGTACAAACTATACAAGATTTTTACCACAGGGTGGTGGCTATTGAGCTTCAGCATCACCACATACCTTCAGTTTAAATTTAAATGATGCATGAGTTTGGACAGAAATAATGGAGAATTACTGGAGATTTATGTACAGTCGCATTAGTCCAGCCTGTGATGAATTTTTAAAACCAAAGTTTGCAAGCATCCTTTGGCTGATTCAAAAGATAATGCTAGATGATTTCAAAGGCTTAATGTTTGCTTAGAAAAAGAATATTTCAGAAGGTTTCACCTTTTCTCAGCTGTGTTTGATGTGGCGTCCAGAGACTTCCATGTATTTGAAGTTCTGTTATGTGATTCACACTGATAACTCACGAGTCACATTCTCATCTGCTCTTCACACACACACATACACACATACACAGACACACAAACACACACATGCATACTTTTACATACCCGGCAACAAGTAAAACACTTCTCTAAAATGAAAGCATTCATTTTAGCTCATAAACTTGAAAGAAATCCAGACGTGAAAGGCAAAAATTGAATTGTTGTTGAAATTAATCAAATAGAAACGCTAAGAGAGTGTGTGAGAAAGGGATGTTTCTCCAGTCCATTAGTGCACTTTAAGCATTACAGAGCTGTACTATTCAGTTACTTTTGGAGAATTTTAGAGGCAGTCCATTGATCAAGAAGACACGAGCTTGGCACTCACAGCTACTCAAATGCAAGCAGGATGGCATTAGGATAATAAAGTGAGCAGCAGCCCTCCAAAGAGGCTGTGTTCTGTTATTTAAAGTGAAGTGCAGCCATAAGATGTCTAATAGTTGGACGGTCATTTCATGATGTCTTGCTCTCGGTCTTGGCGTAGTGTACATCTGCCCTTGAAACTACAGCCAAGAAGTAAACTACAGCATGCACATTAGACTCGTAACACGCAGGAAGCATTTCAACCATTTACTTCCAGGAATTGTTAATTTATCACATGCCATTTGAAGCCTCTGGCCATTGCTCACATCTCAGTTTGTCTTTCGTGTATTTGTGCTGAGGAAATTCCTGGTCTCCAGACAACGCTGCTGGAAACCTCTCCTCACTCTCTCCCACTTACTGTTTTTAGACTGGTGGCAAACGAGGCAGCATCACACATGCACACGTACCTTTCCTCATCTCTCGCACTTTCCAACACTTCCTTTTCACTTTGGTGAACCCTCTCCCCTTCGTTTCCTCTTTCATAGAAACAGCCACAGGGGTGTTCCCTCAGAGCTGCAATCACAGTCAGGGAAAGTGTGTTATCCTCTCTGAATATTCACGTATATCAGGGTGTGTGAATCTATTTTCTGCCTGTTCTAGGGATTTCCATGCTGTAGGACCCAGACATCCCCCAGAGCTGTGACTGTGTGTAAGCGTATGTGTGCATGCTTTTTGGTGTACGCTCTATCATCATCTCCTTCAGTGATTAGGGCTGTCTCTGCCCCGGACTGGGGTTTAGTCTTTTTTCCCTCCCATGGGAAATGGAGACTTGAGGCTGATTTGCATGCAACTGTCTCTTTTTTCAGTTTGTGCTGCACTTTACAGGATCTTCTGGATGTGTTCAGATTCACAACGCATATGCACGCTTGTGTGCATGCGAGTGTGAAAAATTGTCCTTGCTTGCTCGCTTGGTAGGGTCTGACCAGTGCTGCATCTGGTTCCGTGATGAGAGACATCTGCAATCGGGGACTTAACCCGATTAGAGAGGTACGATGGCCTGGGGGGGAGCAAGAAAGGGTTGAGGCATGGTTGGCTGGATGGCTGAGAAGAAAAGATAGAGAGGTCACAAACTGACCAGCGAGTTACAGACGTAGCAGCTGGAGCAGAGAATGCTTTAGGTGGAGAGAGTCCTGTCAGACTTCACACCTTCACCTGAGGAGAAATCTCAGTCTGTCTTTGGTGCTGTCATTTTTGCACATTTCTCCTTTTCCTTTTTATCCCCCTTGTCTCTTGCTGGCAGGCTTATTTTTTTCCTCTTCCTTTAACCTCCTTCTGTCCTGTCTGCTTTCTATTATAGTCTTTGCCCCTTGCCCTCAGCCTGCAATGGCACAGACTTTAAATTTATCTATTTTCTCTTGATCTTCATCATTGTTACCAGGCGCTTAATGTTTTTTTTCCCCTCTCTTCCTCTCTTTTTTTTTTCTCCTGATGACTATCATATACACACACACATACACTTTTCCCACACTCTCTTCCCTCATCCTTTCCCTCTGTCTTGGTCATGTGGGGGCAGTGGCACTCACTCATTCCAATTGACAGATTACTTTCCTAATGGAATTTAATTATTTATCCCTTCCTCGTGGCGATTTAGCCAGGAAAAGACCGACAGCAGCAGTGTGCGGGAGGACAGGGCAGAAGGGGAAGGCGAGGTGGGGGGAGAAAGAGAGGAAGGGAGAGGTGCTCATTTCCTCCTGTGGCAAGAAACTGGATCACCTCCGTTTTGATTTGGAGAAATGTCATTCAGCGAGAAAGGGAACAGGAGTGAGGGATGGTGAAAGAAAAATGGAGACAGAAAGACACCAAGAAACACAAATTCATACAGAGGGAGAAAAGAATGAATGACAGCTGGCTTGTGGGCAAAACGTGTGAGTATGAATGAATATACATACATTTTACTGCATGGATAACACTCATGTGAACGCGGAAAACCTGTTTTTATCACACAGGAGTTCATGACTTACACCGGATACTTATTCTAAACTTAAACACAACTATGACTATATAACACAACTCCCAAACATGAGCCATAAACATTAAGTCTATTGCTCTAAATGGCTGGTGAGTCCCAATAATGTGACAGTGTGAACAGATTTTTGTCACCTATATCTGAGGAGTCACACACACACAAAACCATTACAGGGAACATGGGTGGTAGACAACCTGTCTGTGCTTTCGTCTCTGCACCTCTTCACTCGCTGTTGTACACACCTCAGTCTTTTTTCTTGTGTCTCCTTTTTCCGTCTTCTTGCCTTGTCGCTCCCTTCCATTTCTATCTTTTTGGCTCTCTCTCTCTTTCTCTCTTTCTCTCTTTCTCTCTCTCTCCTCTCTCTCGCACTGGGGATCCTAATTAAGCTTGGCTGCTCTTTGATGTTGTCGCCTTGGCAACAGTCACCATGACGAGGCTGGGTCTGCACACTCTCTCACCAACTCGGCCAGGCATCCACAGATGCACACAAGTACAGTGCACACACGCGCGCGCGCACGCACATGCAAATGCGCGCACGCATACATAGGCTGTGTGAGACCATTAAAGAATACAGCCAGCGTTTGACCCTCGGTTCAAATGATAGCTTGCAAAATGGCTCAGGTGTGTGCGCAGGCTACATATGTGCGTATCTGTACACATGTAGTCAGCATGTGTGGATACATGTAATAAAAGTAGAGCAACATGCAAACAACGGTGCTAGATGAAGGTGATGATTAATGTGGAGGTGCATGCATGTAGGTGGTTGAGAAAGCTTCAGTTCGGCTTCATCACGACAGTGACCAGGTGGCTGTGACACACATACAGCTGTCATGGCCGCTTGCTCTTTCATTTGACCTCTTGTTGTATTTGTTTTGTTTTCCTAAATAAATGTTGGTGTGGGTTAAAAGCCCTTGAGATGAATCATGTGGTAAAGAGCAATTGTTAGCACTGGCTGTTTCTCCAGGCAGTACATCAATTGGTAAACTCAGCTGACTTCCAGCAGGGGAGTTCCTCATTTCTCTCCCTCTCTCGCTCCTTAACCTTTTCTCCCCCCAGCAGTAATCTCTTTACAAATTTTACAATTGAGTCCTAGCATATTGTTTTAAGACGTGAAAAATGTTTGCCCTTGCACTGAGGAATTCCCACTTATCCCAAATGCAGAGCTTCAAAAATGCTGCTTTTTTTTAAATTATTATTTTGCATTAAGAAAAATAATCTCAAATAATTTAAAAGTGTCTAAAGCAGAAAGAGATTTTTGCAGTGCCCTTTCTGACCTGATACTTCCTCATTCCTATCTTTATCTCTTCATTTCCTCTGGACTTCATCGATCTCTTTCCTCCGCCTTCTCCTCTCATCAACCCCACCACCTCCTCCTCCTCCCTAACGCCTAGCTCTTGTCAGCACCGTCTGGAGGCCCCCGTAATGAAACCTGCTCTTACCACTTCCTTATAACGATGGCTTTGGCGACAATATCAAGTGTAACCACAGCAATTACGAATCCAAACGTCAACATACAAGGAGGGAAAACCGCAATTAAAGCTTCTTTTTTTTTTTTTACTTAAACATTCTGGCCCACTTACACAGCTGAAAAATGTTCACACCCTACAACACAATTACATTTTTTATTTTTATTTTTTACCAGTAATTAATAAAAAAAAAAACATGGATCCAAGTTTAATTTTAATGAAATAATTCAGCTCTGTACCATCTGCAGACTCTTGTTTATTTATTTTCCCTGTAAAAAAAATAAACAAATAAATAATATTCATTCAACTTAGTTTCACTCCATATTTTTCCCCTGGTCGTCCAAGCCCCATCTGCAGTGGCTCAGTGTCCCACCAGTTTCAGAGTCATGGCTGGCATGTGCCCACGGGACCGACTGAAATCAGAGCTTACTGCCCTTATTTTTTAAAATATTGTGACTCTGATCATTAGAAACCTGTTTAGCTTAAGAGCCACTGCTCCAGATGAATCAGCATCTTTGGTTTAATTTTAGCAAGAGAAGAGTTGCAGGTTATATGAAAATGAGCCAAAGCACTGTGTGGGGACTGAATAGATTACTGATTAAATGGATGGTGTTTTCCGTCTCAGGAAAGACATTTATTCTGAATTGCGGGTGCGTTCTTTAATCATCAGATCAGTCAGCTGTGCTGATGAGAAAAGGACCGTGTCAACGGAGCATCACGATGAAAAGTTTTCTCAGCGACACATTAAAAGAAGTGTAACTCCTTTCCTCAATTGACTCTCCTCATGTCCTTCCTGTCCCCGCAGCTGTTTGTCATCGACAACGGAGCAGACGACTGGCGAATCGCCATGACGATGGAGAGGGTTCTGCTAATCGCCCTGGAGCTGCTCGTTTCGGCTGTGCATCCGGTGCCTGGGGACTTTAAATTTCAGTGGCGGGCACGGCTGGCCTTCTCGTACGCGCCTTCGCAGGCCGAGGCTGACCTGGACATGGTGCTGAGCGTGCCCATGTTCCTGCGCCTCTACCTCATAGCCAGAGTCATGCTTCTGCACAGCAAACTGTTCACTGACGCTTCCTCCCGGAGTATAGGTGCCCTCAATAAGGTCAGGAGAGTTTTAATCTTGTAGATGTTTCTCTGAGCGGTATGCATTCAAAAGTGTGGCTGTGAAAGGTTTAGCTGGAAACAAGTGATGGAGTTGTAAAGGTATTAAGGTCAAGAGTTCTCTCCTCTGAATTAAGCCTGTGTCCATGTTGTGCCTTTTATCCTTGGCCTCTTTCGCCCTAACTATCTGAAGTTCTTCCTTCCCCGTCTGTCCTTCTAGTCCACCTGTTTCTTTTCATCTACCGCTTCAAATCCCCTTCCTGTCCTTTTGTTGTCACTGTGCTTAGAGACTTAGATCTAAGCTATGGTGGATCTTTCATAATACAATAGGAGATGAGAGCGTGAAATGGGAACAAGTTATTGCATACGGCTCAAATGGGCCATGAAGAGAAAGAACTAGAATGAAATTGCTAGAAATATGTTGAAGTCGTGCAACAAATGGCTGATGCCAGATTTGTAATGACTTTATAGGACAAACATTACTGTAAGATCAGGAAGTAGAGATGTAGCATGTTGCAAACGTGCAAACTAGGTGGAGGAGAGGAAGGGCAGTGGGAGAGATATAGAGGAGAGTTTTTGAGATAAGTAATTTAGCAGGTGGCGCGTGTATCAGCGATGGCTCTCTTCTGACCCTTAGGCGGCTTCGACGTGGAGGGAAGGTGAAGCTGCCACTGAAGTGCAGCTGTAAATGACAACTCATTTATCAGCTGCTTTAGCCTTCCAGGGCTCAAGCATCAAATGATCCATCTGCCAGAAGTTGATGGTCTGCCTCTTATTGATGAGTGAGCCAGAGATAAAAAGTACACTGACACCAGCCAGTTACTCATAGACACTGTATAGCCTGACCCGAGTCGGAGGGCAAGCCCCGATCTCGACTCCAATTATAGTGGAGATTCTCTAAATGGTGCCGCTATCAAAAGCTACTCAGAGGACTAATTAGTAAAACATCAAGTCCGCTTGGGAAACAATGTGCAGGATAAGGATTCAGAGCAGCGCAATATTAACTCCTGGAAGAAAAAAGAAGTGAAGCAATGTCATGTGTGTGTCTCTATACGTCTTTTAGGTCCATTTTAACACGCGGTTTGTAATGAAAACCCTTATGACGATCTGCCCTGGGACGGTGCTGCTGGTCTTCAGCATCTCTCTGTGGATCATTGCTGCCTGGACCGTACGAGTGTGTGAGAGGTTAGCACTGAAGCTGGTCTGTTTGTCATTGTGATTTGGTGTTTATTGTGTGTACACGAGTGTACATGAGTGTGAGTGTTGGACTGTGATCAGATGAGGAATTCAACTCAGAAATTAAATTCAACTGGCAGAATCTATAATCTGAGACGTCTGTGCAACATAATCCCTCTTTAGACTTCAGTTTATGAGGCTTTCTCAGCAGTTGTTCAGGCAACGGATTTGTTACTTCATTGGTCTATTTGTCAGACTAAAAATAATAATAAAAAATCTAAATAATAGTGTCTTATGCAAACATTCATTAGCATTAATGACCCTCCAATATAGCATTTCTAAGCAATAAACAATTTGATAATGTTACGGGACACAAAGGACCTAATTAAGGACTTAATAGTTGAAGATTTGTCAAGAGGAAAAAGAAATCGCAATAACAGTATAATATAGCTCTCATCACCACAGTGTAATGAAACATTACATGAACAAACACAATGCCAAATCCTCATAGAGATTCATAGATTTACAAGTGAATAAATAATCCACAGGCATGTTTAGACACCCACGTCACAACAAGTATTAAAATTCCTGAAGGCATTCTGAGCTCAAATGTTCCTTCCTGACCTTGGAAATATTAGGTTGAATAAGCTTACTGACTTTTGTTATGACAGAGATATGACTGATGCCTCTTTTAAGTCTTTTTTTTTTTTTTACTTAAAACCACAGCTGCTGCTGTTAGATCAGCAACTGACACGTTATATCTCTTTTTTTTTTTATTCAATGTAAAAATGGACACAAAAATTGTGGTTTTACAGTGGCTTGAGTGATGCAATGACTCTGAAAAGTGGACAAAGGGGGTTTTGTTTTTTTTACTGGTTTTTATAATTAGATAAGCAAATGCGCTTCTGGCTGTAGTTTTAGATTTCCCCAACAGTGATCAGAGTGGTATTTCTCAAAACATCAAACAGTTCCTGTAATTATTAATACACCGGTTGCAGAACGTATAGCTGTTAACAATGATATTAATTAACAGCAAAGTATGCGCAATACTTTTAGCTGTTAAAAGAACAGCACAATGCGTTACAGCTTTATTTTCATTCTTTCCCATTTAACGTCTCACAATATGCCTTTTTCATGTCATATATATATATACATATATGACATAACATGAAAAAACATTAACAGAAATCCATATCATACTCGATACAGCAGCAAGCATATGGCAGTACAGACTGGTGATTTATCGATCGCTCTTACATCCAGCAGGCAGACACTCAGAAATGAAACAGCTTACAAACATATCTGTTTCTCCGTTATTAAAGAACACTAAATCCAGTTGTTCAGTTACATTTAAGAGGTTGATAATTACATTTTACAGATTATCTAATGCTTGTAATGTGCCATCAAGTGCAAAGCAAAAAGAGATGTATTCAAATGTTTTTGGAGATAAATCAAGGAAATGTAGGAAAATGTCAGCTGGTTAATAGGCTTGATTAAATGCATCACAGCCCGGCTGCTGGGGAGTCCTCGGTTGGTCCATATCCAACTGGCAGAAACTGGCATTTTGCTTCTTTCCAAATCAAATTAATGAAGAAAAAAACAAAAACAAAAACAAAAATGGCTTCAAACAGCATCCAAAGATGTGACTTTTCAGTCTTAGAGAATAGAGAGACTTCAGAGCAAATATATCTGTTGCTAGCAAGCAAGGTTACATCTTATTATATTTCTGCTGAATAGTTTATTGAAAGAAAAACTTTGTTTCAGATCTGCACCGGGGTTTTGGTTGCTATGGTAACAGAGTTGCGTGTAGGGCAAGAATGATGGAGGCAAAAGATGCAGTTATGTGTTACATGTCAGACAAAATTGCTGGAAACATTTTTTTAGGTTAGACGCCCACATTTGCAGACTGGACCAGTGGGACAGTTATTGTCTGTTTGTTTCTTATTCATTATTATTATTTAGATGTTTTACTATTGAATGACTTTATCCTCTTTTTTTTTTAGGTATCATGATGCCCAGGATGTGACCAGTAACTTCCTGGGAGCCATGTGGCTTATCTCTATTACTTTCTTGTCTATTGGCTATGGAGACATGGTTCCTCACACGTACTGTGGCAAAGGAGTGTGTCTGCTCACAGGCATCATGGTCAGTACATTTCCTCTCCTTCCCCTCTCTCTGCTCTCCCTGTAGTGCTGTCCTCCCCTCGTTCAAAGGTCAGCAGATTAGAGCGCATGCTGTCATTTGCAAGAGAAATTCTCCCATTTGTGTAATTTGGGCAATCCTCTCTGAATTAGCCTGCATCTGTGCTTCTGTGTGTTTTGGGTGTGTAGGCGTGCAAACAACAGCATGTTAGTGGTTCGTGTGTG
>VURO01003297.1:0-10604 GCA_015108175.1 Pelvicachromis taeniatus | reverse complement strand
GGGGTTGGGGGGTTTGGGGGGGGGGTGGGGGGGGGGGGTGACAGGTTACGGCAGAAAACTTTTTATTTACTTATTAATTTATTTTACTGCCTAAAATTACTGTAATGAGAAATTCTCACTGTTGTTACTATGACAACGCATGAAGGCCAACGGTGTTGGAATATACCACTGCCCTGAGGCTACCTGGGGGTGTGCCAGGTGTTAGTGTGTATTTGTATGTGGTCATGTGTTGTTGTGTGTGGGTGGATGGAAAGATGGAGGTTAGGTACACTATACCACAAAATGTTGTGTGCAGCATATGTGATACTGCACTTCATGTTGCACACAAACATAAATGTAAATATTAAACTGAACAAAGAAATATTACTGCCATTCATTTTATTATAAACAAATAAATGAATGGCAGTATAGTAAAACACAGCTGTAATTATATGACACTTTTATATTCAAGGACCTGTTGTTGGTGAGAACTATTGTATACATGAATATAAATTTAGTGTGCTTATGCGTTCAAACACCTGTTTTTACATGCCAGGTTTTTGTTGTGCCAAACCTGTGCATGCAATCCAATTGTAAAACAAACTGAAATCATATAGCAGGGGGAGAAATAACATTAAAAACATACCATAACCTGGCTCCATATATATGCACGTTTAAATTGAAGGGTAATCTACAAAGAAAGCAATTTGCAGTAAGGCGCTGTCCAGATATCAATTGAAGTCAATGACATTAAGTGACGTCAAGAGAATTTTTCTCAACTTCAAGGCAATTGACTGAACCAAGATATCAAT
This sequence comes from Pelvicachromis taeniatus, assembly GCA_015108175.1. Classification (NCBI taxonomy): domain Eukaryota; kingdom Metazoa; phylum Chordata; class Actinopteri; order Cichliformes; family Cichlidae; genus Pelvicachromis; species Pelvicachromis taeniatus. The sequence goes on along the minus strand of VURO01003297.1, from coordinate 9,813 downwards.
GAGAGCAAAGGATACTGTCAATCAATATTTGACAGACTGGTAAATACATTAGGTTACCTAGGCAACCGGAGCCTAGAATCACCACTTATGACCAACTGCCTGCGACAAATTTATGTACAACAAGCTAATACTTTCTTGAAGCACCTTTTGATTATGTCTCATATTTGTTCTTTTTGGGTAGGAGTCTGAAAGTATGGCACATCATGACTTGACAATATTTGGCAGTATATTTAGCACGACTTGACTGGCAAAGGTGCTTCAAATCTGTCAGATTACAAAGGCATCTCCTGTGTGCAGCCCTCAACAAGTCATCTGGACAGATATTTAATTGGATATTGGTTTGGGCTCTGCCATTGTATAACCATAATCTTCTAGTGAAGCCATTCTTTTGTTGATTTGGATGTATGTTTTGGAATGTTGGTTAGCCACACAAGCCATATTATTTTATGGATAAGTGCATTAAAAATGCTCTAACCCAACAAAAGCAGTTCAGCTAAATCAAATTAGCAGTGGCAAAGCTTAGCATATAGCTTACCCTAGAGATGTCTGTATTGGCAGTCAGTCAAAGCTTTTGTTCCTTAATGTCCACTCTTCAGATTAATCTCTGACTCAAACAAGTAGAGGTGCAAACATTTCCACTAGAGTTCAAGAAATTATGTTTTGTAGAAGATTTACAATTTCTTTCAAGTACATCCACACCTGTTACAGGAAACTGCAGTGCCCATAAGAACCAGTGTGCTGCATATATGGATAAGTTACATTACAGTGGGCTGTATTTCCAATATTTTTACCATGTAGATTAATCCTAAATGAGGGCATTACATTTAAGTGTATATAGTGTGTATATTTATCTTTGTTTCCTACAGCTTCTTAACTGCAGTCCTACTTGTGGATGTCTTCCAGGTTAAACAGATGCAGACAAGCTATCATTTTTGTGGCTTTTCTGTACTAAGTGCTTGCATTTTAGACACTAATTGAGCATATCAAATGATTTTTATTTTTTCAAACATCTTTTTTTCCTCCCTCTGCATGTTCCCACTGACTAGTGTTGGAAACAATTTTTCACTGCTATTTGCATTCACTTTTTACCTGGACTGCGTGGGTGTTACACAAAGGCACAGATGGGTGATTCCCCCTTTTCTGAGTGGGTAGACGGCTGTGCGTGCTGAAGAAAACAAGGGGAACACCCTGGTAAATGAAAGAAATCACAGCAGCACAGCCGTCATCAGTCGTGTCACTGCATGGACATTTCACAGGGAGCCCTGCTGGAAGCAAGTAGATACAGATTCATGTGCAAACAAATTGACATATACACACATATACAGCCACTTTGTCAACACATGCTTGCACATACACACACACTACGCCCGACAAACCAATCAGTGTCCCGCTGTTTCTGACCAAGGAGGTCATTTGTGAACACGTGCACACCGCGCTGCATTTTGTGCTGTTTGTTAGCTGAGGGCTCTGTTCCCTAAAGCGCAGACATGTACAAATGCTCTAAGGGGTTTCCATTGGCTCTCATCATATTTTATTCATAGTTTTTGAATAAACACAAATAGAGTGGATGAGTGTATAGACGTGGGCACTAATGCCTGTTTGTGCGTTACATTTCACTGAACCCAGCCAAGGTTATTTTTGGCAAACCTGTCTTGTCGTTCAGGAGTGTGCATGATGAAGTCCTGCCTATTTCCTGCATGCTTCAAAATGCTGCGTGCTGCCTCGCTGTTGCTCTAACTCACTGTGATTCTCTCCTTATACCTCTTTATTCTGTCACTCCTATACTCTTCCAACTGTGAGTTTCGCACACTTACAAGCAGGAAGGAAGGCACTCATACATTTTCATTAAACACTCTTAATCTTAATTCATTACTTATCAGGAGATATGTGACCTCATTAACATTGCCTTCTTCTCCATCTTTCTCTCCTCCTATTCCGTGCACACACCCTCGCCTCATATATTCATCCGTCTCTCCATCCGCCCTCCGTGTTTCTTCCCTTCCCCATTTATATTTACTCATTGCTCTTCACTTTCTTTATCTTTTCTTCCCCTCTCTCTCTTTTTTTTTTCCTCTCAGTGCCTGCCCCTTCAGAGGAACCTGTGAGCACTCAACAGCCCCATTGAATACAGTGTCTAATCTAAAAGTTAATTAAGTCTGTCTTCTTCCCTGTGTTCCTGCTCCTCTTCTCCTCTCAAGCATGTCTTTTTTGGTTGAGAGACTGCTGTCATTCTCTCCCAAATGAATTTGCCGTGAGTCCCACGTGGGTTGAGTTGGGATACAGACAAACTAGTGCTGTTTTACACTTTCACACATCCTGCAGGCCTCAAGCCACCAATGACGGGAGAAGACTGACACCACATAATTCGGATTGACAACATCCAATTAAATTAAATTAGTTGGTGTCAATCGGTGATTTTTTTTTTTCTGGTTTTATCTTTAAGGGGCACATTTTCAGCGTCATATAGAGGCGATATAGAAGGCATCTCACACCAGATGGATTGGAGGTGAAAATAGATTTGGCTTGCCTCTCAACATGAGGAAATGTGGATCTGGAACAGAGCTATTCCTCCTAATCCTCTCCTCTCTCCCATTCACTTCTCCTTCTGTCATCTTCATATTTGTCCTTGCTCCCTTCAATCATCTGAACTAATTCCCTGTCCAAGAACCACAGATTTACCAATTCCACCTCTGTGCTGACTGACTCTGTCCTCCTCCCTCCCTCCCCTCGTCTCTCATAGGGTGCAGGCTGTACGGCTCTGGTGGTTGCCGTGGTAGCCAGGAAGTTGGAGCTGACCAAGGCCGAGAAACATGTACACAACTTCATGATGGACACGCAACTCACCAAGAGGGTGTGTAGGCTTTTTCGATGTCAGTGAGTGAGTGTGTGTGAATGAGTGTGTCGTCTGTAGCAGCAATAAAGCAAAGCCACAGAGTGTAAAGAGCGCTCGTTCTCCCTGCAGCTGTCATTTGTAAAAGTGCGGTTTTTATGTGCAGTGCAGGTGATTTTACACTGTAGAATTTCTTTGGCGTCGAGAGCCTGGCTAAACGGATTGTTCTTTCACTGCCACTGCGTCACCCTCCCCAACTAGCACATTACACCCTGTATTGTTGTGACAGAGTGCCATGTTATTTGAGTGAGCGAAGGCAATAAAAGGTCATCTCTGTCTCACTCTCTCTGTTTCGCTCCCTCACTTACCGCCGCTCTCTTTTTCTTTCCATCGCCGATCTTTTTCCTCCCACACCTCCCCTCTCCTCTGACATTTGTCTCTCTTACAGTAAATCCTTTTCTCTCTCTGTGTGTCACATTTGCTTCTCTCCTTCCTCCACTGCTTTCTCCTTCTTCTTTTGCCCCCTCCCCACACCCCATCGCTCCCTAACTCCCTCCTTCCCTCCCTCCTCTGGTCCTTTTCAATTTTTCATACAGTTGAAAGACCCAAGTTTTAAAAATAGCTCCCATATCAAATATGTAGGGTGCATGATGGCAGCAGGGTTATCTGGGTGACTGAACGGAGTGGGGTGATCAATAATTTGAGCGTGGATAAGATATCGACAAAGAAACCAAATAGACTCTGTGTGTCAGTTGTAGCCAGGCTCTCTCTTCATGTTCCTGCAGTCTTTGGCCTTTGGTCTGTTTTCACAAGATGTTTACCATCCTTAACCATGTGCTCCACAAGTGTTTGCAAGGGCAGCAATATTTTGCAAACTGAATCTGAAATTAACAGTTAATTATTTAAAATAAATAATTATTTAACTACCTTTTTTATTATACAACATTTTCATTTTGAATCTTTTAGTTGTCTGTTATTTGGTCCGGGCTGAAATATCCTAATGTAATTCAAAGGCGTGCCTTGAAATTTAGGCATTTATTCCTTAGAGGAAGAATCGATGAGTTTGGTAACCCCCTGATTTTGCATGTGACGTAGCAGTTTGACATCTTTTGGCTTCCTGCCTTTTTAGTTTAAAGATGAATGTTGCCCACGTGACCATAAATTGTTTCTTTGGCAGCTGTATTCAAGCTTCCAGTCTGGCTTTTGTAAATGACTGTTGGTACACTGAATTAAAACTTCTTGCCCTGCTTCCAAAACAATGTTTGGCTGCCGTGAGTATTTCAACATTCATGCTGTTACACACTTTGGATGTAATATTAACAGAAACTAGCTTTGTCTAAAATGATCTAAAGTTAATTTAGATATTTAGATATTGTATGTGGTGTCACACCCGGGAAATATAACATTTAAATTAATTTTTTTCTTCCATATCAAAGCTTTAATGTCGATGAAGCTATTTGCCCAATTTGAACTGTTTTAAAGAATATTATGTGCCTTGTATATGAGAAGCTGTAAGAAAAAAAAAATATCAGTCTCCACCCAGCAAAATTGTGGTTTTCTACAGTCCTCCAAATCTGTAGATCAGACTTTCAAGCATCCGTCAATATTTTGTTAACTTGAAATTCACTCCTGAGAGTCCATATTTACAGAGCAGGAGTACCAGATATTAACCCTGAAAAATATCAAGGACTGAGTTCAAGTAGTTTTTCTAGATAATGGAAATTTAAAATGGCCCTCAAAAAAATTATGCTGGAAAAACATCAAAAATGCCCCTTCCTGTATTACATAATACCTGTCAAGTGTCGTTTTTTTTGTTTTTTTTTTAAAGCAAATTCGACACTGTCAGTTGGGAAGTTTTTGGTTTGTTTTCTGTTCTTTGGGTGTGTTTTTTAATAATTAATAATTGAGATGGAATGGCCCTAAACTTTGTATACAGCTGGCACTAAACATTTTGGAGATAGACTTGCTTTTGCGGTTAGTCTCAATTGAGCATCCAAGGATTTGCAGTTTTTTGACCACATTGTCTTCATTTTTCAACTCAGGTTGTTTTCATTTTGGTTTAATAAAGCCTCAGTCACACAGGTCTATAAATCAGTCAGCAACACCCCTGAAATTTGTTGTCACTAGGGTAAAATCTGTATTCCCTGACCAGCTTCCAACATTTTCACTAAGTGAAAGCAGTTGTATGAAAGATCCTAAACCAAAAAGCTTGTTGTGATTGCTTTGGTTGTTAGCATGTTGACATGGTTGCCCATAGTTTTCATGGAAGATGCAAATTTGTCCACAGTCTGTTTCTAACTACTCGCCGAGTGGTGGTGAAATTGCAAACCCAAAACAGGGGGCGTTCGCTTCAGAGTAAAAACATGTACAGGCCTTACTGCTGCAGTCAAAACGTTTTAAAAGGCACACGTTTTACTCTCTGTTTACGGTTTATGTTGCATTTTTTCTAACAATTTTCCTAATGTGGCACATAGTTTTCGAGTGTCTGCAGACAAGTTACCATTTTCCACGTAAACAACATGCGATCACAGCAACCTACTTGTGACCAAAGCAATCGTAAGGAGGGTCTTCGATGCAACACCATATACCTCTTTGCAACCAGTTTCTCTTAGCCACAGAAGCAACTTGCAAATATGCACTTTTCTCTAGCAACCGATGATTACCACGGGCTCACTGATTGGTCACATAGCCTGTGTGAATTGGGGACTTAGCAATTCACCGCGACTGCCACCAACCTCCAGCAATCACTCCCAAGTCGTTGTGAATACTTTTTCCCAAGCGACCAGTGGTTGCCTGGCAGACTAGGGCTTAATTGTCAAATTAATAGCCATTTAAATTTTGCAGCAGTACTTGATGCTTTGAGCTAATGTTAGAAGTTCTGCAAATCAAAGTGTTGTACCACCCTGGTTGTAGAACCTTGGCTTTTGTTTTAATGTTCAAAAGTTTCATTGTTACTACAGTGAATATGAGTCTTTGGGCCTGCTAACAGCCTGGTGAAACGGTGTAGCGTGATCACATTAGCATGATCAGTTTAGCCTTTAGCTCAAAGCACAGTTTCACCAGGCTGCTAGCGGGCCTAAAGATTCTTGTTTCAGCAGGTTACCTTAATTTGCATTCATACTCCTCATTGAAATGCAAATTCATCTTCACCTCTTCAAGTGGCAGACAATGTACATATCAATCATTTTTCTATTAGTTTTTTAGCCTTTTCTGCTTTTCTGCTCAACTCGATGCAGATCAGGTTATGTGGAGGCTGTGTGGTTTGTGTAGCTGGTAATTGTGGCCGTAAATGTGCTAAATACTATAATCAAATGAATTTTTATCGTTTATTCGGCTAACCTACAATTTTTTCTCAATTCCCTGGTAATTACAAAAGTACCTGCTGCAGTACATATGCACCTTAAGGTTTAAAGGTTTCTTAAAGTCACATTAAATCCTGAATCTTTAATCCTGGTAACTAAAAAAGTATTTTTTTTGTCACACTGATCAATTTTATTAGCCCCTCAAAATCAAAAAGATTATATTTCATATTTTAAAGCAAATGCCATCATCAATACAGGTAATTTATGATTTTAATAAACCCACTCATCAAGTAACGGAGGCCTCCTCGAGCAATATGCAGCATGCTGCTTGGTGACATTTCCCTTCAAAGGGTCTACGGTTTATGCTGTGGTAATTGTCTCCTGCCCTCTATCACTGAGAGACCAATGATTGAAGCTGTTGTGTGCACATTGATTTACATAGCCGGGGCCATTCTTTGCCACATCTTTGTACCAAGAGAATACAATCAGTCAAAGCTTTATAATAAATAATGCAACAATAGCTTCAACATCTTGCCATCATCATATGTGCGCACACACACAAACAGACAGGAAAGCATACACTCTGTCTTTCTAACTCACTGCAATGCTGTCTACTCCCCTTTGAAGGATTAACAAGAATGTCAATTAAATGCCAGAGAGAAGCTCTTAGCTGATCTGAACGCGGTGTTGTGCAATCTAATGTAATTTTGTAATGTTGTGTAAAGAATAGGGTGTGGTTCATCACCAGCATGAAAAATCTATCAAGCTGTAACTTTTCCTTATGATTATGACACTTTTTGACAAATTCTTTCTATTTTCATGATTTGAATACTTGCTGCTTTCATCCTCAGATCAGTTTTTTATGCAGAGCAATGTCAAGACTGAAGTTGATATTTTTGAACTCTTGTGCAGTGCACATTGCGTGTGTAGGGCCTAATAACCTTATCAGGGAGAATGATTTCCTTCCTAAAGATTTTCATGCAGTGCTCAGTGAAGTCTCTCCCTCTGATAGGATTAATGCAAATGTTAATAAAATAGCAGTTAACCTAGTCCTTAAGTTGACTATGACTGTGAGGTGTGATTTACTGTTTTGTTTTGTTTTTTCTTGATGCTTGGTTTGTTGCCGCTGCTTTTTGTGGCTGTATACTGAAGCACTAGTTGATTCAGAGCAATGCTGGAAGCCCATTTGGTCAGAATTTCACCCTCAACTTTCAGAGAGCGCACTTAACACCGTGAAAAGCAGGACATGCTTGCTCAGGCGCTAAGTCAGTGGGCTAACATCTCCTTCCTTTTGATGGCGCTACGATGTCAAATTTCAGTGTTAAATTCCTCTTATTGAAGCAGTAAGCCAGTTGACTGTGTGACTGTGGCTGACACTGTCTGTATCTGAGGTCATTACTTTTTTTTTTTTCAGGCTTTTAAAATCTTGTTCCAAGTTCTAAGTTAGAAGCTGGAAAAAAAAATATTTCTAGAAATTTACACTCTGAATGCATATTCAGCTTTCACACTGGACGACTACTTAATTCAGGGCACTTTTACGAGTCCCTCCGGCATATTTCAGAGCTTCGGCCTGGCTGAATATTCAGAGTGCACTCTGGACTCTGGCCAAGGAGGAGGTGCTGCGGTGCCTTCCAATGTTTGTACCACTAACCATATGGGAGCAATCTAACCTCCGAAGATTTCCACTAAGCTAGCTTCCACTCCACAAAATAACTTTTAGCAGGCTTTTCATGTATACGCATACCATTTTATGAATTATTATTATTGTCATATTGTGATGGTGACAATTCATTCAATGGTCCATTAGTGCATTTACATATCTCATTCATGTTTTGTCAGTTTTTGCCAGTTGAACCTGCATGTGAGCATCCTTCTACTGTAGAAAATGTGTTAGCCCCTCAGTAAGATTTTATTGATTTGTTTCACCTTTAACTTAAGCCTAAGGGCATCACTCCCATTTGCTTTGGATGCTGAAATAGCGATTATTGTCCTTGTGTGTGACCATGTTTGTGTGTCTGCCTAAGTGTCTCCTTGTCCCTTTGTCTCAGTGTGTCTGTGAGGGGAAGGTCAGAGCAGGTAAGGCCACGTGTCACAGTGGCACATGGATGAGTTTGTTGCCAAGGCAATTCGTCTGTTTGTTTTCTGATCTCCGGAAAAACACCATTGTGTGTCCAGCATCTCAGAGCCTAATTACTAATTGCATGATCAGGTCATTAACCCCATAAGTGCTAGGCTTTTATTTAAATGTCCAATATAGTAAATATATCCAGTTGTACTCTACAGCTATAAAACTGTAGAGCTAAAATGAATACATATACATACAGGATTCATTTTGTTATATAATGTTTCTGCATCCAGTGTCAGACTTGAAAATCTTCTGCAAAAATATGTATTATTTCTCGACACTATAAATTACTAACATGACATGATAGTATCACGTAGTTGCACCACATCCCAAATGTGCTCTATTGGATTGAGATCTGGTGACAATGGAGCCCATTTGAGTACAGTGAATTCATTGTCATGTCCAAGAAACCAGTTTGAGATGATTTAAGCTTTGACATCCTGAAAGCAGCGATCAGAAGAAGGGTACACTATGGTCATGAAAGGGTGGACATGGTTATCAGCAACACCTGGGTAGGCTGTGGTGTTTAAAGGATGTTCATCTGATACTAAAGGGCCTAAATTCTGCCAAGAATATCTCCCCCCGACAACATTACACCACTACTTCTAACCCGAATCACTGACTTAAGGCAGGATGGATCCATGCTTTCATGTTCTTTACACCAAATTAAAACCTTACCATCTGAATGTCACAGCAGAAAGCAAGACTCATCAAACCAGGAAACATTTTTCCAATCTTATGTCCAATTTTGGTGAGCCTGTGTGTGAATTTTAGCATCAGTTTCCTGTTCTTACCTGACAGAAGTGGCACCGGTGTGGTCTTTTGCTGCTCATAGATGCTCTTCTGCATACCTTGCTTGTGTTTTCTTTTTTAACTCACTTTTTCCTTCCTATCTGCTAAAAGCAGTCTGACCTCTGACATCACAAAGACATTTTCACCCAAAGAACTACTGCTCGCTGGATATTTGCTCTTTTCCATACCACTCTTTGTAAACTTTGGAGATGGTTGTGTGGTAAAATCAGAGTAGATCAGCAGTTTGGAAAATACTCAGATCAGCACATTTGGCACCAAGAACCATGCTAATTTTAAAATCACATAAATCCCCTTTCTTCTCCATTCTGATGCTCGGCTTGAACTTCATCAGGTCACCTTGGCCATGTCTACATGTCTGAATGTATTGAGTTGCTGTCGTGTGATTAGATATTTCCGTTAATGATGGGTTCTCTAGAATTCTACATCCATTCTAGTCACAGCAGCAATAAGAAGCTGATTTCCTTTATGTGAATGTGCCGCACTTGGCAACCTTTGAAAATGGCAGTGGTTGTGTCTTTATAATCCTGGTATGTGGACCTCCAGGGTGAAAAAGGTTGATTCTTTCTTGGTTTAGATGGCTCAAGCAATTTAGTTTCACCTCTGATCTTGTTTCCAGCAGTACAGAAAGTGATGAGGAAAAAAAGGATATTTTCTCTTTTTCCCTTCTATTCTCAACTTTGGTTTTTCAGTTAATGTTTATTTAGTAAATGTAAACCTTCTGTTTTTTACTGTATTTTAAACAG